>CABHPP010116283.1:0-16881 GCA_902168425.1 Peromyscus attwateri
ACCTCTTAAGGCAGACAAGTCTTTGAGGAACCCATACTCATGTGGGGGCAGATCAAGAGGTCTGTCCAACTATGCTTGGATGAGGATGGGTGGGGTTTCTCAAAAAGAATGGAAAGACCAAGTCCCAAGGGTCCAGGAAGGTCAGAGTGGGGGCAGTGGGGGCTGCCTACTATCCCTCAGTCCAACCGCTGCCCAGCTGTGGACCCTATAGTGACAAGCCTCAAAACCAGCTATAGCTTTAAAGGGGTCGGGGTTTCTGAGTGCCTCTCTTGCTAACCCCTCCTTCTGCCTGACCTTAGTTCTACTCTTCAATTTTTCTAGCAGAATGTTGTCACTTGGCCATTAGTGATACGTAAACAGGCATATGACTTTTAAGGTAAAGAAACTGTTGCTTTAGCTAAACATGCCACATCCTCGTATGCACGGGTACAGATCTTTTATCTTGTGTTCAGGAGGCCTGACTCTCACAATATTAAGATTAAGCTGCAGATCTTACTGAAACATTCATTACCTAATTGACAAGGAACTTAGTTTGTTCCGGATTCAAACAAGCCGGGAATATGGGGGTAACCTGTGGCAGGAATAGCATCCAAGTTAAGTAATTCTCAAGTGCTGGGCTTACATTTCCAACTAGGGGTGGGAGTTATTTATCTTTACCTGTTATTAACCACACACTGTAAAAGGAACTAATCAACTAAAGGTCACATGAATTTTCCTTCTGAATATTTTGAAAAAAAAAATCAAGGACTCCTTCAATTCAAACCATTTTCTCCCCCACCCCCACTTTTCCTTAGACAGGTAGCCCAGGCTGGCCTCCAACTCTCTATGAAGCTGAGGATAAGTTCGAACTTCTGATCCCCCTGCTTCCAGCTCCTGTGTGCTGAGATTGTAGGGGTGAACCACCATGCTGTGTTTATGTCCTACTGGGTCTTAAACCTAGGTATTCATTTGTACTAGTCAAGCGTCTCACCCATGGAGCCATCTCCCCAGACCTAAATAGGAGTTTTGAATACATAACCCAAAGAAGCACAAAGAACACTGGGATCGTTCCAACCAGAAGGACTGTCTCTTTCTCTTTGCTTCTGTCCTGAAGGGTAAGGCACACAGCCAGGAAAAGATGGAGAGAGTGTGATCAGGAAAGGACACAGGTATAACCTGCTGGAAGAAGATAGCTCCTCCCATCCCGATGGAGTAGAATGGGGGCATCAGTAGCTGCCTCCACTGTCCTTTATAAATGGAAGCCACTGTAGTAGTTGATAATGGTTACCAAGATAGCCTGACTTCTCCAAGGGTAGGAGAAATTCTGGGTAAACATTTCAAAGGCAGTACAGAACAAAAACAGACAAGTTACATCCCAGGGTTTTTAACCTCATTCAATGCATAGGTCTCAAAAGTCAAACTTCTTTTGTAGTGCTGGGGCCCAAACCTGGGTTAGGACGATTGCTAGGCAAACTCTCTGTCATCAAGCTACTTAAGACCTGAGGGGCGGCTATTAAATAGAACTTTTAGGTGCCAGATTGTGGCTCACCCTTGCCTACCATGGAGACTCCAGGGTTCCATGCCCAGCACAGGATAAACAAAAGCTCTATCTCCCTTTCTGACCCTTGTTGCATAATTACAAGTTGCCATGATTGTAACTGGAAGAAGAAAACAGTGCATTTCTTACCTTGAACCTTTCTCTTTGGCGGCACCTCTGCTAAGGACAGTGTTTCGTCCTGATGTCGGCTCTGATTTTTCTTCTGTGGGAGACCCAAATCCAGCACTAAAACGAAGACTATTTTTCTTTTTTGTCATTTGAAAGGAACACATCTTACTCTAGTCATGCTAACAGTGGCAATAGGTTACATTTACAAGATAATTTTATTATTAGAAGGTCCTTTCTCTCCCATTGTTATTGGGTTCAATCACCATTTTAACAGTCAGAGACTATTCCATCCACAGTTCAGGGAAACTCAACCTCAATTACAGGTCCTCCACACCTAATTTTCCCCCAGAGATCTTTACCACAGCAATTTACAAAACAATTATGCAGCTATATCACCATAAGAAAAAGAATTGAGTTGCCAAAAATCTAAAACTCTAACAACAAAATCCTCAATCTTTCATCTCTAGGAGAGTTAGTTGAATGTTGATAAAATATGGCCTTACGTGGATTTCTCTTTGCTTGCCCTTCTTAAGGAAGATGAAGAAGAAATGCTTCGTCCATAGCCAACATCTGATGATTTATCCTCCATAGATGGAGGTGGAGAACTAAAAGGTTATACATTTGGAGTTAGATACAAACTAAAAGTTGTCAGAACTAACTTTGTCCTATAAAACAGATTCCTTGGGAAAGTCATATTTGCAGAAGATCCTCAATGGCACCATACTAGTTTTAAAAGCATAAAAGAGAGATTAAGACAAAAATAAAGTCAAAACTTTTCATAAGCCAGAACAGGAAATACTTGTATGAAATATATATGTCATGTTGGTAGTATATAGATATACAGATTCACAGGATTTTTTTTTTAAATATTGAACTGGGGCTGGGGCTGTAGCTCAGCTGGCAGAGAGCTTACCCAGCATTCACAAAGTCTTGGGTTTGATCCTCTTCACCATGTAAATCACCCCTCGTGGTACATGCCTATAATCCACTCAGGGATGGAGGCAGAAGTTCAAGGCCATCCTCAGCTACAAGAGGAGTTTGAAGCCAACTTGTGCTATAAGCAATCCAGTTTAAAAAGCCAAAAATTTGTAAGCCAGGTGTGATGATGCACACCTTTCATCCCAGCATTTTAGAGGCGGAGGCAGGTGGATGTCTGTGACTTCAAGGCCAGTCTGGACTATATAGTGAGACCCTGTAATTTCTTTTTTATGAGGCTTTAATTTTTAGCTCTACCATCTGTTTATTTTAAAGAAAAATGATGGGTGGTGATTACATGCCACTACACATTTCTGGAAACTTGTCAATATTGGCTACATTTTACATTCTTTGGTTATTTTTCCTAATCCACTGGAAATTGTTAAACATGGAAGCAATGGAAAATACAGGTTGTTCCATGTCGGGCTGAGTTTATGGACCAGCCCTTATTTTCAGTTTTAGATACAGCTGGGAAGATACCATACTGCTAACTTTTACATACTTGTATATTTACAAACAGAAACTGCATGCTTCCTTGCCTAAAAGCACCCCTAACCCCAAAGACTCACATGTCAGATTTACTGTTGACTAATAAAATAGCACGTTGATCATTCAGCTCCTGTAAGCAGAGTTCCTTTAATGGTAGAAGTTTGGTGCCAGGATTTATCTGTAAAATAATGTGGGCACAAAAGTGGGTTCTCTGCATGTGTTATGATTTAAACATGAGTGCTGATAGAAAGGGTTCTTGACAGTTTGAAGAGTCTGATTCATTCATGTACACACATACTGCAGATAGATAACTGAAAGACAGACAAGATGATAGATAGATAGATAGATAGATAGATAGATAGATAGATAGATAGATAGATAGATAGATGATAGATAGAGGCAGATAGATGATAGACAGATGATAATCTCTATACATAATTAGAGCCAGGAGCCAGAAGCTTTCAGACACTCTCTCCTTTCACCCACATTCTTTGCTGTCTTACCCTCAGCTATTCCATACTATAGCTGTTATCACAGTCCCTGGAAGTATTTGTGCCCAAAATTTATCTACACACTTCAGGGAGGACTTTACCTATAAAAGTACCCATAAACTGAAACTGATTCCTCAAAAATTGTGGGTCTATTTAAAGAGAAGCTGGAGCTGGAAAGATGGCCCGGGAGGTAAGAGTACTTGTTTCTCTTGAAGAGGACCCAGGTTTGCTTCCTAGGACCTGCATGGCATTTTACAACTGTCTCTAACTCCAGTCTCAGGAGATCTAATGCTCTCTTCTGCCCTTCTCAGGCACCAGGCAAATGGGAGAAAATTTCATGAGGTCATACCTTTAGACAAAGAACCACGGTCAACTAATGACTGCTAGGAGAGAGGGGAGCTAACCTCTCCTAGGGATGAACTACCTTATTGGTTATCCAGTGCAGAGTGATCAGCCCTGAAACCATATACCTACAAACAACAAAAATGGACTCGGCATATTCTGTCTCTCTCTCTGTCCGTCCATCCATCCATCCATCCATCCATCCATCCATCCATCCACGCATACACATATATATGTATGTAACAATAATAATCAAAGAAAAAGAGGCTCTCAGCTTAAGAGTGGGAGGGCATAGAAGGGATTCGAGGGTAATTTTCTCAGCCTGAGAGAAGAGGGCAGACTAGATAAACTTCTAAATCTTTTTATCAAGTTATAGATTCCATTCCAATCTAAGAGAGTTTTCATAATCTTTTCAAAACAATGCAAAAAAAAATCTGTTTTAGTCTTCTAAAACTAAAAGAGATCCTATCACTCTGCAGGGGATCCTGCCCCATTTCCCATTTCAGATTGAGGTCTTGATCTCATAGAGGTCTTCAAGAATCGTATGATCTGGGTTCCTCTACCCATCTGGAGCAATCTCTATTGTTCCATTTTATCAGCTCTGTTCCTATACTGTCCCCCACCCTGCTATTCCTTAGACATTCGAGGCACATTCGTCCCTATTCCTCCATTGCCCAGAAAGTTCTCTCCCAGATAGCCGCCAAGCTAACTTTCCTACTCTCTCCAAGTTTTTAGCCAGATACCACACTCAGGGATGCCTCACCACCATTTTGAAAACGGCATCTCTCCGCTTTGTTACCGCATAGTTTTGTAGATGCCCTCATCCTGACTCTGTTCTACTCTCCCTCACCCACCGCCCACCTCTAGCTCATTTGCTGTTGTCTGGGTCTGCCCTTTGATCCCATGGGAGCGGAGAGCTTTTATCTTTTTTGTTCTGTTGACACAGTCAAAGCCTGCAACATCAGAAGCGTAGTACTTTCAGAGGGAGCAAATCAGAATGTTCTTTATATAGAATAGTTTCATTGAATGTTTCAAAGACTCCGGCCCCTCTCTCTGTCAGCATTGGCCCGTGTGTCCGTGTTCTGTGTTAGGTTTCCTGCTCCGTCTTCAGTTCTCCTGAAGCATCTTTGTCCTGATGTTATAGTAGTTCTTTCAAAATTACTCACTGTTGAATAAAAGGAGCTTTTGTGGAGCAGTTTCTCGGTGGTTTGTGTGTGTTGTGGGTGTTACTGGACTTGAGCTAACAAGCTGACTTAAACTACTAGTAAAACAGAACCTAGTTTAAAACTATGAGAACACAGAATCTTACAGCCAGAAGAAGTCCAGGCTAAAGTGATGATTTTCGCTTTTCTATCTATAAAAATATAAAATATGTTTGGAGTTTATAAAATAGCAATGTAAGGGTATCATGATTAAAGGGAAAATCATAGTAAAGCGCAAATAAATGCTATCACTTACCCGGCCATAATCGTAGAATCCATCACTAATTATGTTGCTTGATGACAAATAGCCAGTCTGGCTATATTTCAGGGAAAGATTGTTGTTGAGCAATTTGTTATAGGCTGCCTCACTGAATTTATTTTTCCGACTTACTGATAGATTAATTTCTTCAAGGATATCTAGAGCCCTGTCAACAAAATTAAAAACAAAACAAACAAACAAACAAACAAACAACCTGTTTGTTTTCTCCAAGCCAACTGCCACTGAGTTCCCATTTCTATCTTTACACTCCTGAGCGAAGAATTGAGATGGAAAGGTTAGTGCCTCCCCTGCCTTTTTAAACGAAGTAAAACTGACAGTATTATGAAGACAAATCAGTGCTCTCTGAGAACACAAATGCCACGCAATAACTCATATTCAAACAGTTGGTAGGACATGGCCTGGATGAATGTCTACGTTCAAAGCTTGCTTGTCTGCCTGTGGCACTGTTGGGAGGCGAGGAGAGTATTGAGACGGGGGCGGGGGGAGGGAGTTAGGTCATTGGTGTGTGTCCTTGAAAAGGTTATTGGGAGCCCCCCCTTCCCGTCTTCGCTTCCTAGCTCTCTGAGGTGAGCAGCCCTGCTTGCCTCAGTGCCCCGACTATGAGCTCCTACTGAGATGTGCTGCCTTACCACAGGTCCAGACCTGTGCAAGGAGACCAAGCAAGCAACCATGAGTGAAAACATCTGGAACTCTAAGTCAAAATAAATCTTTCCTCTTCATAAGTTTCCTTCTCGGGTGTTGTCACAGCAACAGAGAACAGGTGAATGGGTATTTTTAAAGAAAAATTCTTTTTTTTGTCATCTCTTTAATTTTTTAGGTTGTCATACAAAGTAATGGGTTCTATTATGATTTTTTCATACATATGTGCCATTGCACTTTAATTTGCACACTCACCGGCCTTCCTCATCCTCCTTGCTCCTCTATTGCTGCCTCTCTTCCCCCCTCTAGAGAGTCCCTACTGTCTGTAATAGAACACGTCATATGTCACGTGTATTCTATTACCCTCTCTTTCCCCCTCCATCACTCCTTTAAGGTTTCTTCCTCCCCTCTCAGGGTCTCCTTTAAACACACACATGTAAGTACACACATACATATAATTCAAATATAGGTTCTACAGAGGAGAAAAACATGCATGTTGTTCTAAGTCTAGATCTGAATGCCACGCAGTAATCTCCAGTTCTATCCACTTTTCTTCAGATGTCATGACTGCAGATTTCTTAATGGTTAGATAAAATCTCACCATCTTTTCTTTATCTGTTTGTTAATGGACGTTTAGCCTGGTCTATTTCTCAACCATTTTGGAGGAGCATTTGGATGGTCTCTGTGGTATGTTTACTCACAGTCCTTTAGATGAAGTTTACATGCCTTCTAGCTATGTATAAGGGCTCATCATTCCTTATGTCCTCAGCAGCATTTCCTGTCCTTTGTTTTCTTGATGTCAACTTTTCTGACTGGCTAAAACTGAATTTCAAAATAATTTTAATTTGCATTTCCCTGATGGCTAAGGATGTTGAACAGTTTTTCAGATATCTGTTAGTAAATTTGTAGTTCTTCTTTTGAGGATTATCTATTCTGTTCATTAGCCCATCTATTGACTGGATGATTCTTCTGATGTATAATCTTTGCAGCTTTTTATATGCTCTAGTTATTAATCCTTTATGATCTTTTTGTAGTTATTAAAGATATTGTTCTCTTATGAAGGCTGTCTGCTTATGCTGGGGACCACATTCTGCTGTGCACAAATGAGAAATTCCATTTCATTTGTGAATTCTTGGGATTATTTCCTGTGCCCTTGGAATCCCTTTCAGAAAGTCCTTGCCTGAGCCTATGCTTAGAAGTATTTTAGTTTTGTTTTCGTCTATCAGTTTCAAGGTTTCAGGTCTTACATTAAGGTCTTCTACCTACTTCAAATTGTTCTTTCTACAGTACAAGAGATGTGAATCTATTTTTTTCTTCTACATGTGGAGAGCCATTTTCCCCTGTGTCATT
The DNA here is from genome assembly GCA_902168425.1 of Peromyscus attwateri. Lineage (NCBI taxonomy): Eukaryota > Metazoa > Chordata > Mammalia > Rodentia > Cricetidae > Peromyscus > Peromyscus attwateri. The sequence continues at coordinate 7,414 of CABHPP010116283.1, forward strand.
TGTCAAACATGCTATATTTTCTCCGATGTGTATTTTGGGCATCTTTGTCAAAAGTCATAGGGCTGTGACTATGGAGGTTAATATCTGGAACCTCTATTGCATTCCATTGGTCTACATGTCTGTTTTGGTGCCATATAGGTTTTGTTACTATGGCTCTATAGTATAATTTAAGATCAACTATTGCAATACCTCCAGCATTGCTCTTTATGATTAGGGCTGCTTTGGCTCTTCTGAGTTTTTTATGCTTTCACATGAATTTCAGGAGTGTTTTTTCTAGTTCTGTGAAGAATGACATTGGAGTTTTGATGGATGTTGTGCTCAATATGCAGATTGTTTTTGAAGTACAGATGGTTTCACATTATTGATTATGCCAATCTAAGAGCACAGGTTGTCTTCCCATCTTCTAGTGTCTTCTTCAACTTCATTCTTCAATGTCTGAACGTTTCCATTTTAGAGGACTTTTACTTCATTGGCCATGTCCATTCCTACATATAGTTTTTATGTGATTGTAAAAGGGATTCATTTCACTCCTCTTTCTTTCTTAGCAAGTTGAATGTTGGCACACAGAAAAGCTACTGCTTTCTGGATGTTGATTTTAGATCCTGCTAGCTGCTGGAAGTATTTGTCAGGTCTAAGAGTTTTTCTGTGAAGCATTTAACATCTTTTAAATAAAAGATTAAGTTGTCTGCAAACAGGGACAATTTGACTTTTCCTGTTTGGATCTTGTTCCTTTCTTTCTCTTTTTGTACTAGCTAGGATTCTGTGCCCTGTGAATCTCAACAGTCACTGTAGCTGCCTGCGTCTTATTCCTGGTGTCAGAGATAATGATTTTAGTTTTTTTCTCCACTTAGCGATGTTGGCCATAGGTTAGTTGTACATTCCCTTAATTCTGTGGAGGTATTGTTTTAGAATATTATTGTAACTAGGCGAGGATGAATTACATTTGTTTATGCTGCAGAACATATGGTAACTGTGGAAAAGTGTGTTACCTTTCTTTGTGCTGTGTTTGTTTAACGATGTAAGGATGCGTGTTTAATTACATAGAGACGCGCTGCGTGTGTTGACCTTGCCTGCCAAAGGCACCTGATTGGTCTAATAAAGAACTGAATGGCCAGTAGCTAGGCCAGTAGCTAGGCATGATTTGGGAACTGGTTGGTGGCCAAAAAGAAAAAGCCTGGTACAAGTTATAGTCCTTTTTTATTTTCTAATCTCTTCAGGGCTTTTACCATGAAGGGATGTTGAACCTTCCCAGATGCTTTTTCTCCAGAGATTGAAATGGTCAGGTAACTTCTGTTCTTTAGTCCACTTATTTGCTCTTTATCTTAGGGTTTCTAGTATCATGAAGAGACACCATGACCACAACAACTCTTATAAAGGAAAGTATTTAATTGGGGCTGGCTCACAGTTCAGAGGTTTAATCCATTATCATCATGGCAGGAAACATGGCAGTAGGCAGGCAGACATAGTACTGGAGAGGCAGCAGCATGAGAGTTCTACATCTGTACTTGTAGGTAGCAGGAAGTGAATGCCACACTGGGCCTGACTTGAGCATCTGAGACCTCAAAGCCCATCCCAGTGACACACTTCCTCTAACAAAGCCTACCCCATCAAGGCCACACCTTCTAATAGTGCCACTCCCTGTGAGCCTATGGGGCCATTTTCATTCAAACTACCACATTCAGTTACACTATAACCCTACCCAGTGTCTAATCTCCTTTGTATGCTTTTGAAATCAGGCTAGAAGAATTTTTGTGCCTATGTTTATCAAGGCGATTGGTCTATTGTTTTCTTTTATGGTTGCATCCTTATCCAGTTTTGAATTAGGGTAATGCTGGCTTCATAGAGTGAGTTTGGTAGTGTTCCCTTCTGTCTCACGGAACAGTTCGAGGAGCATTGGTGTTAGTCGTTCTCTAAAGACTCCATATAGAATACAACGTCAGTATGTCAGTCTGGCCCTGCCTTTTCCTTTCCTTGCTCATTTAATGCAGAAAGAGTATGAGACCCTCCCTAGATTTTTGTCAACAAAATTATGTAATAAGAACAAATGCTTGGGAATGTGTGGACACCTTCAAACCTCTTTTGCTATTATGTTAAAGAGAACTAAGCTCATCTGCAGCTTGTGGGAAGAAATGGGAGAAGGATGCTAATTAAACACAGATTATCAGGTGAAAGGGTTTGGCGTTGCAGGAACGGGGGATTAGATAGTAGTGGTCCAGCCAGTTTACCCCAGCCTTGAGTCTAGGAGAGAAACAGGATTGTGTTTGGCAAAGGTGAAAGAGAACCATTTATGAGGATGAAGTGGAAAAGGAAACATTGGAAAGGAATGTGGAACACTCAAGGGGGCATCGTCGGGTGGACAGGAAATTGAATGATGTCCTGCCCCAAGTGGCCCCTCCTGAGTGCTAGCTCAAATGACAGTGCAGCCTCTACTTGACGCTTCTTGGGTCTGCAGGGTCTTTCACGTTCTGTCTTTCGTGTTCTGCTCCTGAGCTAGACGAAAGGAACATCTACTCACCCAAGCCTGCATAACTCGACAGCCGTCAGCTCATCACTGGCACAGACCATCACCGCCCAGCTGGCATGCCTTCGTACCTCATCATTCTTGGAGTTCAGGAGCTCAACCAGGGGCTCCAGACCACCACACATCCTCAACTACAAACAGAAACCAAAATTTACACATTAAGAGTATAGAAATGGGCTTGGCAGTCCACACCTGTAATCTCAGCACTCAGAGGCTGGGGCAGGAAGCTCCTGAGTTCAAGGCCAGCCTGTATCACAGAGCAAGACCCTATCCGAGAATCCCAGGGCTGTCCTGTCAATATGGTTCATGGGTAGAGCACTGCCTGCCATGACTAGAACCATGGGTTCCATCCTCGGCAGGGCACGGGGAATAGAAAAATCAACATTCATACTTTAGAAAAATCTCATGATTTGACTACGAAAAGGTTTCAACTGTGCAAAGACAATTTTAGAATGTGTCAACTTAGAGTTCTTACATTCACGGGGAAGTCTGCCAGTCTTTACAAGAATCCACTTTTCCATTCTAAGTAAGTCATTGCAGAGTTCTTCAGAATTTCCCTGGGACAGTGGGGAGAGCCCATCCTCTCTCTGCAGTATGAGGGTTACTCTGTGCTTATCCACCCTGCACCTGAACACTGAAGGTTCATTTGGTCCTGACAGACACAAATGTGTCCCCTTACCCCTGCAAATGCCTTTGTACATGTGATAAAGATGCTGGGACTGGAGATGACACTGCACTCTCAAACAGTCTCAGTGTCCTTGCAAAGATTCCAACAGGAGGAAGACAGGAGTGCCGGAAGCAGGAAGGATACAGTGGGATACACTGCTGCTGAGATCATCTCTGAAGGTGGAAAGAGGGACCATAAGCCAAAGAATGCAGGTGTCTCTAGGACAGTGGTTCTCAACCTTCCTAATGCTGGGACCCTTTAATACACTTCCTCATGTGTGCAGACCCTCAACCATAAAATTATTTTCGTTGCTCCTTCAGAGCTGTAATTCTGCTACTGTTATGAATCATAATGTAAGTATCTAATATGTGGGTTATCTGATATGTGACCCCTGCGAAAGGGTCGTTCAACCCCCAAAATGGTCATGAGCCACAGGTTGAGAACCACTGCTCTAGAAGCTGGAATGGCAATGTAACTGAGTAACCCCTCCCCCTCCAAAAAACAAAACAAAACAAAAACAAAAACACCTTCAGAGAGACTGCATCACTGGAGACTTCTTGGTTTTAGCTCCTAAGACACATTTTGGGAGATCTGGTCTCTGTTTCTGTAAAGTCATAGATTTTTATTGTTTTAAGCTGTGAAACACTGATAATTCAATCTGGCAGCACTAGGAAAGTAACACACACACATGCACACACACACACACACACACACACACACACACACACACACACATACACACTGTGGCCAGAGCTCACTGTTTCTCTAAGCAGGCAAATACTACCCACAGCACACCACAGCCTAGGTCAGAAGCATAGCCAAAGCTGTGCTGGAACAGTTCTGTAGAAAAGGAATTTTGTGTTTTGTTATTTTTATCATACAAAAGTTGCTTCTTTGGGGAATATAGAAGGAAAAGAGAGTAAGAAAGGAGCTGGATGGAGCTATGTTACTTATGCCATTAAATAATTTCTAGGTATGAAATTCCAACTGGGAAAAGAAAGATCTGAAAGTGTGCTTTATTGTGAAATATTATTTTAAGGTGTGTTACATTTGTTTATGCTCTGGAATATTTGTTTAATGATGCAAAGATGTGTTGCATTCTTTTATGTTGCAGTTGTTTAACTCTGTGAAGCTGTTGTTGCTTTGCCTGTCTAGAACACCTGATTGGTCTAATAAAGAGCTGAACGGCCAATAGATAGGCAGGAGAAAGGATAGGCAGGGCTGGCATGCAGAGAGAATAAATAGGAGGAGAAATCTGGGAGGAAAAGATCAGAGAGCAAAAGAAGGAGAAGGAGAGAAGACATCAGGGACCAGCCACCCAGCTACACAGCAAGCCACAGAGTAAGAAGTAAAGAAAGGGTATACAGAATAGAGAAAGATAAAAGCCCAGAGGCAAAAGGTAGGCAGGATAATTTAAGAAAAGCTGGCTAGAAACAAGCCAAGCTAAGGCCAGACATTCAAAAGTAAGGATAAGACTCCATGTATTTATTTGGTAACTGCGTGGCAGGCCCCCAAAGAGTAAAGGGTAAAAACAACAACAAATCAAACAAAAAATTAACAGCACTTGTCTTGTGTCTGAGATGCAACACTACACTTTCTAAGTCTAGAAAATGGAAATAGCATTTCAGAAAATAATGTCAAAGGCAGTATTTAAAGTCAAGAGCCCATGTGAGCAATGATCCAATTTCAAGCATTCTCAAGTCCAACACAGGGGCTGTAGCACATCCATGCCTCATCATACAGGACTCACTGGTTCATTTGAAGCATGGCATACTTAGGAAGCCAATTTTCTGACCGTATTTATTTCTGGGTTGAAACAAGATAGAAATCTAATGCCATGTGTTCTTTTGGCAGAGAGCTAACTTATTAATTCCTCCATCCACTCATTTTCTCATTTATTTAACAGCTATTCATTAAATAGGCATTACAAAAGTCAGGCGTGGAGGCCCACATCTGTAACCCCAGCTCTTGGAAAATAGAGGGGCAGGATGGTGAGTCCCAGGCCAGAGGCTAACCCTGGATGTGCAGTGAAAATCTGTAGATAAATAATACATAAATGAACATTATGTATCATGGACATTGTAATGTAACATGGACATTGGGCAGGAAATTCCATTCCTTTCCCCAAAGCTTGAAGGAGTTTATAATTTTTCCTTCAAGAACCACAAAATGCAGAGTAGGAAAACAAGGAAAGATATGGGGGGGGGGGTGGACAGCCAAGCTGGCCGGCTTGGAGAAAGGTGGGTGGAGGAGGTGGTAGAGCTGGCTTTGAATGAGAAGAGAAATTTACCAGGTGGATAAAAGGGGAAACCACCTTTCCATGCAGAGAAACGGAGAAGGTAAAAGAAGAGTGTACATTCACATTGGACTTATGGAGAGCGGGTATTTCTGTATTGTGGCGTTCTAGGAAATGCGGTTGCTGCGGCTGTTGGGCAACAGGTGCAGGTCATGTAGGATTTTTGTATATAAAACCCACCAGCTTCCCTCTTACCCACTAGGACCTTGCAATGGTACAAGGAGGGTCACAGGCTAAAGGGTCAGTATGGAGAGGGAAGACATGAAAGAATCTACTGTAGTGTTCCAGGCTAGACCCCCTCTGCAAGCACAGGATAGCATGGCTACAGGGCTGTCACCTCGCATCTCGCTACCAACATCCAACACAGTGCCTGGCACAGAGTAGTAGGTAAATAAATACCCAGTGGCTAGCTGGACGCCCTAGTAGATGGGTAGGAAGGAACCGTGCCGACAGGAATGAGGATAGGTAGAGAAGATTGGGTAGCTCTCTGAGCAGATGGAATGACTCCAAACCATGGACCAGTTCAACCTCACCTGGTTGCGAGCCTCCACATCGCAGGCAGTGGCAGCCACGGTGAGCGCCGCAGTGCTCTGCACCACAGTGTTGGTGGAGTGCAGTGGACTCAGCAGTGCATTCATCACTTCGTGGCTCTGGATGATGGTGCGCAGAGGCTCCTGTATGGCCATGTTGGTCAGCACTGTGGCAGCATTGGCGATGGCTCCGTCACGCTTGCTCGACAGGATGTTGATCAGCGGGTCGATGGCATCGGCTTCTGCGGCAGCACTGTGCACAGCAGGGAGAAAGAAATGCTCTTCTCTCAGTTCAAGGCACTATCAGAGGAGTCTGTAACCGAGTTCACTCAAATAAGCACAGACAAGGATTTTAGAAACAGAATGATTTGTCATGTAATGAACCCAGAATGGGATGCCAGTGATCTAAGTGCAATCTGGGGAAAATGAATGAAATCAAGTAATCCTTGGGTTACAGAAAATACATGATCAAAACCTCTTGAGCTCTTAAGTCCTGGGTGTTGTTTGGTTAATTTCCTCAGTGAGGATGAGTGTTAATTGCCAACTTGACACAACCAGGAGTCACCTGGAAAGGGTCTCAGTGAGAGTCTCAGTCTCAACCTGATCTGGTTGCATGTCTTTGGAGCATGTCTTTGGGGGGTTATCTTGATTCTGGTAATTGAGGAGGAAAAATTTGATCACTATGGGTGGCACCATTCCCTGGGCATGGAATTCTACACTAGATGAGTGGGGAAAGCCAACTGGGCACTAACACTCATGTCTAAATGCATAGCTGTCTGCCCTTGACTGTGGGTATGGTATGTCTGGCTGCTTTAGGTTCTTGCTGCCTTAGCTTTCCCACAGTTGATGAACTACAACCCCTAATACTTGACGGAGGAGTCATGTGTTTTGGCTAAGGCATGCTTGTGATGGTTGAAGATTTAAAACGTTTGATGGGAGGGGCTGCACTGAGTTAAGCACCTGAAAAATAACCCCATGTAATAGATAACGAGCACACACTGGCCCTAAAGGACCCACCAAGGCCAGACCTGCCAGGGCTGTCATCTCAGCTATGGGGACAGCAAGGAGTTCAAGGCCTGTCTAGACTATGAAGTGAGTTCAAATTTAGCCTTGGCTACTTGGTGAGACAGTCTCAAAAGAAAAGAAAGCAAAACAGACAAAGGGGTCAGGAAATACAGCTTTGTAGTAGAGCACTTACCTAGCACTTACGTGACTCTACTTACCTAGCACTTACGTAACTCTAGGTTCAATCCCCAGTAACACAAAAACACATTAATAATAACAACTGCTATTTACCTAAGTCATGCTAATAGAAGTCATCAGGACAACAAAAATTATTAAGGCTCCAATAACACAAACATCTCAAATTTGAACATCTTGAGATTATATTGGATATATTCTTTTTCATTTAGGATAGTATCATAAAAACAGATGGAAAAAAAAAGTAAATCTGTCTGGTTTAGCCATCAGTGTCCCAGTGCATTTAATTTGGTAACATCATCTAAATCTGCTTACTATGAGGGATGACCTGTATCCTCAAAGTTATGACAATTGTTCTGTCCAGCACAGAGCAGATGACAAATAAAATCTAGGTAAGGAGACCAGTTGTCCTCAGGGAGAGTAGGCCATGATGACCATACAAAGGAGCTCAGAAGGAAGAGAACAAAGCCCGGGCTTAATGATGGGCTGGCAGGTTTGACCCACAGGCCCGCCTGCCCGCATCCTTGGCTTATTAGGCCAGTCCTTCCGACGTATTTGCTGCCTTCCAGGTGAAGGTGATACCCAGTTTCACGTCCATGCTTTTTCCTGCTCTTAGGGTACACTTAACCCTTCCTATGACATCTTCCTTTCTTTAGGAAGATATAACCAAAATTCACTTGTATAAACATGTTGGAAGGCCCTCCATCTGAGTATAGTAGCTAGGGGTCTGTTGTTGGGATTTTTTTTGTGGGGGGACTCTTTGGGTGTCCCACCACCCAGCTCCCAAATAAATCACACATAGAGCCTTATTCTTAATTGTGAATGTCCGGCCTTAGCTTGGCTTAGTTTCTAGCCAGTGTTTCTTAAATTATATCATCTACCCTTTGCCTCTGGGCTTTTCTCATTCTCTAACTTCTGTTAAATCTCACTCTTACTCCATGGCTTGCTGGGTGGCTGGGTGACTGGGTGGCTGGGTGGCTGGCCCCTGGAGTCTTCCTCCTCTTGCTCTGTCTTCTCTTCCTCTCTTTCCAGATTTCTCCTTCTATTTATCCTCTCTGCCTGCCAGCCCCACCTATTTCTCCCTCCTGCCTCACTATTCAGTTCTTTATTAGACCACCAGGTATTTTAGACAGGCACAGTAACACAGCTTCCCAGAGTTAAACAAATGCAACATAAACAAAAGTAACACACCTTAAAACAATATTCTACTACAGGGGTCAGTGTTTAGTTCCTTTCCTTGGGATAAAATACTCTAACGTGGTCATTTGGTTTTATAAATAAGGAAGATTTTACACTTGATCTTAGGCGAAGAACTGAAAAACAACGAATAAGAATGATTTAGAGCTTACAGTTTTATCAGGAACTTCTCCTATTTTTGCTTATGTAGTTTTACAGCTCAAATACTGAATTTTAAAAAACTTTCTGTTGCATCTATGTTTGTGTGTGTGTGTGTGTGTGTGTGTGTGTGTGTGTGTGTGTGTGTGTGCTCATGTACACATGCCAGAAATAGAACCCAGGGCTTTCCACATGCTTTCCCACAGAAATATCTGCTAACTCCTGGAAGTTCAAGTTCAATGTATTTTTCTAGTTGACACACACTGGAATATTTTCAAAACTCCTCTTCTTTTGAGTAATTTTTCTTGACACTCAACATAACCCAGCTCCTCATGTCAAATGCTTCAAATCTGTAACCACTCCAAGCATGCCTTGCCCAACATACATGATTCCTTTGTTAAGTGGTAGGGATTTTCATTCTTGAAAAATTGAAAGAGCACACCTGTAGCATGAATCTTAAAGGTACTTATTAATAAAGTCAAACCTGAGGCCAGGTATTGGGGTGAATGCTGGAAGATCAGAGAAGCAGAATAAGCCACAGCCACCTCACCTTGCCAATTCCTCAGCTGATCCTGTTTCCTCAGACTGAAAGCTTCTGAGTCCTCATCTGAATGGGTCTCAGCTGAACTGCTGCTCAAAGGCCTAAAAGTTTAACCAGGCTAAAAGCTTCTAGTTCCTGGTCTTCATGCCTTATATACCTTTCTGCTTTCTGCCATCACTCCCTGGGATTAAAGGCTCACTTTCTGGGATTAAAGGCGTGAGTCACCGTGCTTGGCTGTATCCTTGAACACACAGAGATCCAGGTAGATCTCTGCCTCTGGAATGCTAGGATTAAAGGTGTGAGTGCCACCATTTTCTAGCCTCTGTATCTAGTAGCTGAAACTAGGAAATGGGGCTAGAGAGACAGCTCAGCACTTAG
>CABHPP010116284.1:0-17741 GCA_902168425.1 Peromyscus attwateri
CTAAGCTTCTTTCCGACTCTCTGAGCCCCACGCTTTAATTCCTTAATCTCACTGGAGTTGTTGAGTTGTAGATGCTTTTGATACTGATTAAAAGTCCACAGAGCCGCTGTCCTCCCTTCCCAGCCTGGGACCATCGGGTTTAGGCCTCAGAATACTGAGGCACAGTAATGCCAGCACTCTGGAACTGCATAGGGTCTGGCTTGATCACTGGTAGGACTGTCAAGAATGCTCGAGAGTACTGGTTCTCAACCTGTGGGTCTCAACCCCCTGTGGGGTCAAACAGCCCTTTCACAGGGGTCACATATCAGATATCCTGCATATCAGATACTTACATTACGATTCATAACAGTAGCACAAGTACAGTTATGAGGTAGCAATGAAAATAATTTTATGGTTGGGGTCACCACAACATGAGGACCTGTATTTAAGGGTCTCAGTGGTAGGAAGGTTGAGAAGCACTGCTCTAGAGGCTGACTTTTCTCAAAGAAATGCCCTGACATTTAGGTGATCTCTTTCTTTGGAGCTGGCTTACAGAAAGCCACAGATGTTGCTTCTTTTTCCATGAGTGTGGCTCTATTGGTGGCAGTAGAGATTTCCCAAGCTGTCACTGTGCCAAGGTACTTCACTTACATGTCCTCATTTGCTCCCCCAAACAGCCCTATCACACCGAGGCTTTTGATGGTCTCATTTCGCCGATGATGAAGCAAAGTACATGTGGTTAAGGCTTGCCTTATAAACTGCCTGCAGCCTGTAGTGGTTGGTAGGTGACCTCAGCCCAGCTTGCATCACTGCAGAGGAATACCAACCTCCTCCCACCAGCCCCCTTCAAAAAAGTTATCCAGCTTGTTTATAGCCAAAGAAATGCATGTTAGGGGCCAGAAGAGATGGCTCACTGGTTAAGAGCATGTGCTGGTCTAACAGAAGACTTGAGCTCAGTTCCCAGCACCCACAGTGGGTGGCTTAAACCACCTATAACTCCAGCTCCAGGGGATCCAACTCCTCCTGGCCTTCAGGCAGGCTGATCTCTTGAGTTGGGGGTAGCCTGGTCTACATAGCAAGTTCCAGACCATCAAGAGCTACATAGTGAGACTCTGTTTCAAAAAAATCTAAAAAGTAAAAGAAAATATCCATTTATTGTGACAACTATTATTTGGGGTTATAGTATCTATTAACAGTGTGTTTTCTAATCAGAAAACATGCACATATATATGTATGTGTGGTGTGCACACATGTGTGTACATGTGAATGTGCATGTGTGTGGCAGGTATGCATTCCTGGGTGAGCATACATGTGCGTGCAGGCTTATGTGGAGGCCTGGAGTTGACTTTAGGCCTCTTCTTTGATGGATCTCTACTTATTTATTGAGGTAGTTTCTGGTTGAACCTGGAGTTCACCAATTCTGGCTAGTCTGGCTAGCAAGCTTGCCCCCAGCATCTCTGGTTTCTGCCACCTGAGTGCTGGGATTCCAGGCAGCTGCCATGACTGCCCAGAGTTTACATGGTGCTGAGGATCTGCACTCTGGTCCTCAGGCTTGCACACCAAGTGCTCTATCTACTGCCATCTGCCCGGCAGCTCTATCTACTGCCATCTGCCCGGCAGCTCTATCTACTGCCATCTGCCCGGCAGCTCTATCTACTGCCATCTGCCTGGCTCTATCTATTGCCATCTGCCTGGCCCATGCATAATCTATGGATCAGCCAGATGGAGGGAGGAACTGACCCTCCACAGTAAGTGATAGTGTGTTCAAGGAGCACACTGTAAGAATGTTTGCTACCTTCCTGTTTTAAAGAACAGAATGTCAGACCAACTTAGAAGTTCAAATGTGAGGGAGGAGGGGCTGTGATATAAATGATGGTACATCTTACAACAAACTATTATCCAGTCATTTACGTAGTGCTACAGAGTTATGAAAATGTTTCCCTCATTACATGAAATGCTAGAAAATAACAATGATATGATTGAATATCTAGAACTCTGGAAGAATATACATTTAAAAAACAAAAAACAAAAGCATTAGTCTGAGGCTGGGCATGGTTGTACATGCTGTCAGTCCCAGCACTTGGGAGACAGAGGGAACAGGCATTTTTATCCTGTTAGTGGACTGCAAATAGGCATTTGGTTTTGTAGGGTAGTGTGCAGGTGTCTGTTTAACTTGTAAACACACTTAAAATTTCAACCTGACTAGTGCACTGTCAGGAGTGCACCCACAGAGATATTAGTAGATGGTGTGTATTGAAGTAGAATTTGAGTAGCAAATGGAAAATGTCCATTGAAAAGTGAAGAGTTGCCCAGCCTGGCCACCGCACACCTTTAATCCCAGCCCTCAAGAGTCAGATATCTGTACATTCAAGGGGAGCTTGACCTACACAGCAAGTTCCAGGTCAGCCAGGGCTACATGATGAACTGCTTTCTCAACAAACATGAGTGGGTAATGGATACAGTGGCTCTGTGCAGAAAGCTCCCCAGGATGCAACATACAGTATAAAAGGCCAGGCCCAGGGCTGTCACGTGCACACCAGCTGGTGTCCACTGGCTTTTCCTAGCGTCATGTCAAAACACTTAACAACGCGTGATATTGAGAGAAGCATGGAGGGAGTCAGAGGTTACCTTGGAAATTATATATCCTCTATTATGCCTTTTTCTTTTCTTCCAAAAACATGAGATGTATTATTACTTATGTTTTAATTTTTAAAAACTCTGTGTGTGTGTATGTGTGTGTGTGTGGTATGCGTACATGAGCGTGTCTGAGGGTGTCAGATTCCCTGAAGCTAGAGTTACAGGAAGTTGCCAGTCACCTGACAGGGGGTGCCGGGAAGCACGTCCTTTGCAAGAGCAGAACTTGCTCTTAACCACTGAGCCATCTCTTCTGCTCTGTGTTACTTGTATTTTTTAGTAAGCAAATGCATCTTTTTTTTTTTTCATGTTTGATACTAGGTATTGAGCCCAGATCCCCTACAATGCTAAGCATATTCACCACTGCTGAGTTATATCCATAGCCATAAACTTAAAACAAGTTTATATATTATTAATTTAGTTGTGGTACTGGGGGGTTGAACCCAGGGCAAATAGGCAAAATGGAGACAGGATGTAGGTATGGCTGTGCTATAGAAAAAGGTAAATGTAGTGTAAGATGAGAGTGATAACATTATCGGACTTTAGAAAACAAAGGATAAACTAGTAAATCAATTAGGGATGCAGGGCATGCAGAATAAATAAGCAGATACTGTTGCTTGTTGTTTTGAGACAAGGTAGCCTAGGCTGGCCTAGAACTCATGTCAAGCCTTCTGTATCAACCTCCCAACTGCTGGGATTACAGGCATCTGCCACATACCTGGCTTTTTTCTTTACCTTTAAAAAATTATGTATTTATGTATTTATGCTAGGGATCAAACTAGGACCTCACACAAGCTTGTTTAGAGATGATGAAGCTTGGTTCTTTTTTAAAAATTCTTTATTCTCCTGTTGCTTATGGTATTGGTATCATGTGAGAATCCATTGCTAACTCCATCATCATGGGAATATATGTTTTCTTCCTAGAGTTTTGATTTTTAGCTCTCATATTTGGGTTCTTGATCTATTTTTTTTTTAAGATTTATTTATTATGTATACAGTTTTCTGCCTGCATGTATGCCTGAATGCCAGAAGAGGGCACCAGATCTCATTACAGATGGTTGTAAACCACCATGTGGGTGCTGGGAATCGAACTCAAGACCTCTGGAAGAACAGCCAGTGCTCTTAACCTCTGAGCCTTCTCTCCAGCCCTATTGATCTATTTTTAAGGGTTTGTTTCATTTTGTGAGACAAGCTCTTTCTATGTGGCATAGGCATCAGCCTCCCAAGTGCAGGGATTACGGGCATGCACCATCATACCCCAGTAAAGATTTTCTTTTGTTTGATTTCTGGTGCAGGGGTTGAATGAGACTCTCGTGTGTAGCTTATACAGTGGATACATTCTCCCTCCAAGCTTCATCATTGGCATGTAGAAGTCCAGTTGTCCCAGGATCGACTGTGCTTCCCTTCACTGAATGGATGCAGCATCTGTTGATAACCAGTTGGCCGTGGGTGTGGAGGCTTATCTCCTGATTCTCATTTCTACTGCATTGTGCTATGTGCCTATCCTTAGGCACCATGGTTATGATAGCTCTGCTGTAGGTTTTGAAATAAGGAAATACAGATCTCCTGGCTTTCTTCTTTTTCCCGGTAACCTTGGCTGTTTTGGGTCTTCTGCAATTCAGTATGAATTCTGTTAATTTTTTTAAGGATTGCAGAGAATATGTAGATTTTTTTTTTCTTTAAAGATAGTCTCATGTATCTCAAACTATATAGTTCAGTCTGGCCTTGAACTGCTGGTCTTCCTACCTGCCTTCTGAGCACTGAAATTACAGGTCTGTGCCACCATACCCAACAAGCATTGACATCTTAACAATCTCTATTTACTTGTTTTTGTTTATGTGTGTGCGCGCGCACGTGCGTGCACTTGTGTGTCCTGGATACATGCACATATGTGGAGGCCGACAACCAAGTGTCTTCCTCACTCACTGACGCCCATTTAGCTAGACTGGCTGGCTGGCCAGCGCCGGGATCCTCCTGCCTCCACCCCTCAGCTCTGGTATTACAAGTGTGTACTGCCATGCCCGGATTTTTTATCTGGGTGCTGGAGATGGAACTCAGGTCCCCAAGCTTGTGCAGCAAGCACTTTATTGGCTGATCTGTCTTGCCAGCTCCTTGTAATTAAAACAATTATTACATTTATTTAGTCGTGTTTGTATTCATCAGTTTGGGGTGGGGTGGGGCACAGGATGTATGCCAGGGCAAATGTGTGGCGGTCAGACCTGGTTCTTTCCATCAGACTGAGTAGTAAGAGCCCTTACCTGCTGAGCCATTTTACTGACTCTGTTATTATTTTCAAACTCTTTATGTAGCCGAGGATGACCTTGAACCTCTGATCTTTCTAAGTGCTGGGATTATATGTGTGTTACCATACCTGGCTTATGAAGTGCCTGGCCTGATTATTTTCTTAATGTTGAACTACTCTGCATCCCCGGGATAAGTTTCACCTCCCCTTTAATACATAGTTTACATTAGATTATTAGTATTTTGTGACTTTTTTTGCACCTTTACTTCAAAGTATCTAGTTTGATCTTTGTAAGAACTCAGAGAAAAATTTAAAAATAGCGTATAAGGCCTGCAATAACTCAGTGGGTAAAGGTGCCCATCCCCAAGCCTGCTGACCTGACCAGTGGTAGTCCACTTGCCTAGCATTTCCAAGGCTCTGGGTTTAACTGGTGACACACACACACACGTACACACACGTACACACATGTACACACACACACACACACACACACACACACACACAGACAGTGTGATCAGATACACAATGTTCGGATTATCAGACTCATTTGAGATTCTTTTCTTTGTCCCTGTACTTCTGTCAGTGGATATCAGTCTGATGGAGAGCTGTAGATAACCAGCATGAGTGCGGTCTTGAATTTGACCCCTAGCAAGGGCTGGAGGCCGGGATGTCCAAGGTTGGGGTGCCAGCAGACTCTGGTACCTGGAGGGGTTGCTCTCTGCTTTTAGGGAGGCCCTGTCACTGAGTCCTCTAGAGGGGAGGAAAGCTGTGTCCTCACCTGGTGAAAGGTACAAATGCTTTTTACCATTTTGGTTACCAGGAACATCTTTTTTTAAACTTTCTTTTCATTTATTCTTTGTGTCTTTCACCTCACGCGTCTCTATCCCATTCATTTCTGTCCCTTCGTATCTGCCCTCTGCCCTTGCAACCTACCCCCCCCCAATAAAATAACATAAAATTCAAGAGGAAAAAAAAAAGGAAAAATCAATCTCGTCATGGAAGCTGTAGTGTGACCCAGTGAGTCCCGCAGTAAACCCTTTTGTCCGTGTGTCTTTACTGCAAGTGTTCACTGCAGAGTCACTGGTCTGCGTCGAGGCCTCTGGTTTCCGCTACACTATCGATGCTGGGCCCTCACTGGGACTCCTCTAGGATATCCTGCTGTTGCCCTGTGTCGTGGAGATCCTGCAGCTTTGGGTCTGCAGGACCGGCCCCTTCACATGCTCCAGCAGACCACAGATGGGGTGGATATTGGGGTGGGCCAAATCATAACCCTGGTTCTGGGCATAAATAGTTGCAGGGTTGGTCAGCTCACCAGCTCTCCCTTGTCCTCACCACCAGGGTTCACTCTCCTGTGCATTGCCCCTGGCTAGTTCAGCCCATGCCAAGAAGAGCAAGGGCCAGGGCCGGTTCTCCTGCTTTCATGTCCTAGGGTCTCCCACCTACACCTTCAGGGCCAGCTCTACTATGCCGCCTAGGCATGGTGTGGGTGCCACGCTCCCAAGCTGATGAAGAGCAGGACCAGCTCTCCCACTCTTATGACCTCAGGGCTAGCTAGCTCTCTCATCCTGGGGGAGAGGGATCCCCCCCCCCCATACTGCCACATGACAGCCGAGTAACGGGGACAGCTCTCTCATGCTCACAACATTGGGGCTGACTCATTCACACCCCTGCCAATGGGGCTGGCTGTATTCTGCTGCCCAGGCGAGGTGCAGGGTTCTAGGAACATCTTAAAAATTGCATTTATTTGCCGGGCGGTGGTGGCGCACGCCTTTAATCCCAGCACTAGGGAGGCAGAGGCAGGCGGATCTCTGTGAGTTCGAGGCCAGCCTGGTCTCCCAAGCGAGTTCCAGGAAAGGCGCAAAGCTACACAGAGAAACCCTGTCTCAAAAAAACCAAAAAAAAAAAAAATTGCATTTATTTATTATGTCTTCCTCTCTCCCTCCCTCCCTCCCTCCCTCCCTCCCTTCCATCCTTTTCTCCTTCTTCTCTTTCCCCCACCTGTCTCTCCCTCTCTAGCTCAAGTGATCCTCTTGACTCAGCCTCCTAAGTAACTGAGACCACAAGTGTGTGTCTCTTTTCAAGGAAAATAACTGGGTGCTGGGGAGGTGGCTCAGTGGTTACGAACACTGGCTGCTCTTCCACAGGACTCAGGTTTGTTTCCCAGCACCCACATGGTGCCCCACAGCTGTTTGTACCCCAGTTCCGAATCCAGGGCCGTTTCTGGCCTCCATGGATACCAGGCACACATGTAGAGAACAGACATCCATGCAAACAAGACACCCACATACATAAAAGTAACGTAAAGTAAAACAAACCAATACAAAACCAAATTATTGCCAGATATGTGAGGCACACCTGTAATTCCAGGAGATAGAGGCTTAGGGTCATCATTAGCTACGTAGTAAGTTCAAAGCCAGTCTGGGCTACATGAGATCATGTCTCAAAAAAGAAAAGAAAATATTTTCTGTCTGAATATTTTATAATTAAATGTGGGATTTTTTTTTTTTGTGGCATGTGTAGTGTATGTGTATGTGTGTGTTTGTGTGTGCACATGTACATGTGGTATGGATGGAGGCCAGAGGTTGACATCTGGTTGTTCTTCTGAGTCACTTTTCACTGTATTTTTAAAGAAAGGGTCTCTCACTGAATCTGGCTATTACCCCCTGGTAAGAGTTCCTTCCCTGCTCAGACTCCACTAACTAGTTGCACAGGACCAGAGGGGATGCCCTCGGGGGACACTAACCACTGCTGGAGATGTGGTTTAGGACATCCATGTTTATTGGCACACTTGAAGGCAAAAGAAACTGCCACTTAGAACTGCCCTTTGACACACATCCGTGTTCAGGAGAGGGACGCGTGACGAAGCTCGCAGGGGTACTGGGAACGAGTGGACTGACACTAACCGCTGCCCTGCCTCTCCTGTCCTCTGTCCTTTACCAGGCGACCCTGCCCTCAGCATGAGCCACTGGATGTTCCATCAGCAGGCCCTGCAGGAGTACATCCTGATGTGCTGCCAGTGCCCAGCGGGGGGTCTGCTGGACAAGCCTGGCAAGTGAGTGTCTTCTTGGGACATGGGGTGAGGGGAGAGGGAATGTGCTACCCTGGCCACTTAGAGCCAGGCCCGTCAACCTGGGGCAGCGGCCCTGTCCTCCAGCCGCTTAGCACTAGCGTTGTTCAGGGAAAGTGCTCCACTTTGGGCAACCCCTCCAGTGGCCCTGGGCCTTCACTTCTGGCTCCTCACCTTGTCCCCCAGCTCACATGCACCTTTCTCCTTCCCTAGAGAGGCCAATGGATTGCTAGCTTCCCTTCACCGTTACTGTTTTGTTTGGAGTTTCTCTGTGTAGCCCAGGCTGTACTGGAACTCATTCCGTAGCCCAGGCTGGCCTTGAACTCAAGAGATCCGCCTGCCTCTGCCTCCCGAGTGCAGGAATGAAAGGTGAGCACCACCATGCCCGGCTTCCTTTACTGTACTGTTGGGTGTTTTGCTTGTTAAGCCCACTTAATGAGAATAGGCTATGGATGGAGGTATAGGTCAGTGGTGGAGCATTTGCCTAGCATGTATGCCATTCTGGGGTCATGCCGAGCAATGCAAAACAGCAGAACAGGATAGGCTGTCAAACCAATGAGTGCTACAAATGGATTGTAATCCAACAACCGTTCTGGAGTAGATGAAATGACGAAACACAAGTGTCGGGTATTGCGTATGGTAGAGTCTGTGGAAAAGGGAACTAAACTATGAGAGGTCCCGTGACGTTCCAGACACACACTCACAAACACCACCACTGCCGCCACTGCCGCTCCGAGAAAGGCCTGGCCCAGCGGTGTATCAAGAGGAGTGGGCTCGATCCCTAGACATTTTGTGATCTTTCGAGAGAAATACTTAACTCATGTGGCACTATTTGGAGAGGTTGGTAGGGAGGGGACAGGGCTTCTCAGAGCTGTCTGTCCTTGCAGGTCACGTGACTTCTACCACACCTGCTACTGCCTGAGTGGCTTATCCATCGCCCAGCATTTCGGAAGTGGAGCCATGCTGCATGATGTGGTCATGGGTGTGCCTGAAAATGCTCTGGTAAGCAGGTAGGGGTCTGTTAGGGAGTCTGTGACCCCTGGGAGAAGACTGTAGACTCACTCCAATTATAATGAAGTGATTTATTGATTAACTGCTGGCAGGACGAATCTCTGAGCCAAATTTGAGATTGTCATGAAGGAAGGGTATGGGGAAGGACTCTGTATCTATGCAAGCAAGTAAAACCTGTTCTGTTCTAGTCTGCCAAGTTAGGTGGGTAAGGCAACTCAGAGCAATCTTTGGGTATCTGCACAAGCAAGTTACAGAAGTCAAAAAAGCAGGTAGTTATATCATAACAGAGTCACGGCTGTATACTTTCAGGTGGGGGTCACTGAGTCAGGGTTATTGGGAACTTACCTTTCAGGGACTGGAGTCAGAGACAGATGGCAGATGGGTACCAAGATGGATGCTTAGCATAAAACAGAACTTTTTTTAGCCATAACAATTCAACACCCCTTTTCTACAAGGTCTTCCAGGTCAGGGGACCTCATTTCAGAGTGGCCACTTGTGTCCTGCAGAGCCGGCTCTGTTTCCTGTGTGGGCAACTCACTGGCCCCACTCCCCCGGCACTTTTCAGCCTGTGAGTGAAGGTGTGAGTAGGGGAAATACAGGTCAGGCAGGGGTAGGATTTCAGTGTTCTGAACTGGGGCAGAGACAGTTATTCCTCTCATCAGCTGCCTTGAGTCCAGTCCACTGCTGACCACAGTTTCCTTCTCGCAGGCCAACACAGTTGTTACTCAGACCCCGGGGACCTCTAGCAGGGGCAGGGTACTGCACTCACTATGGCAGGCTTCATGTCTCAGGTCACAGGCCTTCTCTTCGGAGGACGGAGTGCCCACATTGCCATGCTGCAATAGCTCACGACGCTTTGCCACGCGTGTCTTTCACGTGTGGATGCTTCCTCCATAAGATGGCAGGCCTAGCTAGGGATGTAGCTCGTGGGTAGGGTCCATGCTGAGATGAGTCTGTAGAGCCTTGAGTTCAGTCCCCAGCACCACAAGAAAAGAGCAGGATGGTGCCCAGCCTGGCCTGTGCTGGCAGCCTGGCAGAAGCCGACACTCTGTGCCTAGACATGAGCCCAAGAAACAAACGCAGCTGAGACTGTCCACAGTGGCCAAGTAACAGAGCCACTTGTCCTGGCCACCCATATCAGGAAGTTCTACCTCCACCAGGTAGAAACGTTGAGCCTCATCTTTTCACCTGGCTTGTACATCTTTCCTCTGTTTGCACTGGGAAATGTTTCAAGCAGAAGTGCACACAGATGGCAGACAGATGGAAAATCGTTCTTTGTCAGGGTCCCACTGTGTGACTCTGTAGCTCTGGCCGGCCAGAAATCCATATTGTAGACCAGGCTGGCCTGGGACTTGTATGAGTTTTCTTGCTCCTGCCTCCTGGGTGGTTGGGATTATAGGCCGCATCCACTCTACCTGGTTCAACCTTTTATGGGGCGGGGGCACGTGTGCGGGTGTGCATGTGCGGGTGCGGGTGCGGGTGCAGGTGCACGTGGAGACCAGAGGGCAAACTCAGGTGTTGTTGCTCAGGAGCTGTACACCTTGTTTTTTGACCTGAGCATCTCACTGGGACCGGGGTCTTGCCTATTAGGCTAGGCTGGCCAGCCAGTAAGCCCCGGGGATCTTCCCACATCTGCCTCCCTGGTGCTGAGACTCTAAGTACACCAACCACACCCAGCTTTTTACATGGGTCCCAGGATCACACTCGGGCTCTTGTGTTTTCGAAGTAGGTGTTTCACTAGCTGAGACATCTCCTCAGACCCCCAGGAAAGATCAGCTCCAAATCTTTCTTAGACACACACACACACACACACACACACACACACACACACACACACACACTAGGGCCAAGTGGGATGGCTCGGTGGGTTGCCACACAAGGCTGATAACTGAGTTCAGTCCCTGGAACCCACACTATGGAAAGGGAGGATTGACACCTGCATGTCATCCTCTGACCTCCACATGAATGCCATGGCATGTGTGTACCCTACACCACAGACACAGAATAGGTAAATAAATAGAAAAGCACGTTTAGGATTGATATAATTTTTTTATTATAATGTGTTTTTCAATTTGTTTTAAAATATACTGGCCTCATGAAATTCGATAGGTAGCTTCCTGCCCCTCCCCCATTTTAGACAGGGTCTCACTCGGCAGTGCTGGCTGGCCGAGAACTCTCGAACTCCCAGAGATCCACCTGCTTTGTCTCCTGAGGGCTGGGGTTAAAGGTGTTCACTGCCATGTGCAGTTTCCTTCTCTGTGTCTCTCAGAAATTTTGTGTAGGTGGAGGGCTAGGGCTGTAGCTCAGTTGGTCCAGTGCACACTACACACACAGAGCCCTCGGTCAGCCCTCAGTACTGTACAAACCCAGCATGGTGGTGCAGGCCTGTAATCCCGGCACTCGGGAGGTGGAGGCGGGAGGTGAGAAAGTCTGTCATTCTTAGCTGTACCCTTCTTAGACGGAGGCCAGCCTAGGCTACATGAGACCTTGTCTAAATAAATAAAGGAGGGGCTGGCAAGATGGTTCAGCAGGTAAGGGTGCTTGCTGCCAAGCTCAGAACCTGAGATCACTCTGGAACCTCTACAATGGGAGGAAACCAACTCCTCTGACTACATGTTGTCTTCTGACCCTCCTCATCACAAGATGGGGGTGTGTGTAAAGAAACTGAAAATCTTCTGCAGCTGTATCCTCCTCCTCCTCTTCACTCTCCCAGAGAGGGCCCCGAATACCGCTCTAAAAATCTGTCCTCCCAAAGACTTGACGTTTCTTTTGGATTTCTGTGATGTAGGGAAATGATGTAAAGGAATGGAAACGTGACACTCTCACCCTCAAGAGAGTTGTGGTCCTTCTTAGTAATGAACACAGATGCACGTTCACCGTTTTAATCACTGAAACCCACATACAAGTATAAAAAGTGGAGGCTGGCCCCATGGCTGTGGCTGTCTGGTGGATGCCCAGTGCCTGCCACCCCTGCCCTCTCCACCACGCTTTGAAAGGAGCTTTGAGATGCTCCTGTGCACGGCGTTTTGCTCACATGTTACAGGGTAGCTAAGCATCCCTAACGTGAACATTTTAAATCCAAAATGCTTTAAAAGCTACAACTTTCAAGTGTCAGGGTAGCTCTCAAAAAGTTCAGAGCCAGGAGTGGCTGTGTACACCTGTAGTTGGAACACTATATCCTGTCAGGGATACATCCTGTCCAAGAGATGGACCCTTTTCATTCCATAAGGAGTGAAGTCACGCCATTTGAAAGATGATGCTTGCAACTGGAACCATTGCAGTAAGTGAATGGAGCAGTCTCAGGAAGACATGTTTTCTCTCATTTGTGGGTCCTAGGTTGTATATAGACACATAAAACATGCATGTATCTATGACATGAAACTAGAAATCAAGCTGTCTATGGGGACAAAGGGAATTAGTGGGAGGGGGAGGGGTGCCCCGAGGGAGGAAGGGTGGGAATATTGGGGGGAATGTGCTCAACATACAGTGCATTCATGTAGCAACTTGAATTTTTAAAAGGTTCCAGTGTTTCTCCTCCCCTCTCTTCCTTTCCTTTTCTCCTTTACTTTTGATCTGGACTCCACATAGGAGAGAAAGTGTAACCTTCTATGTTAGAGGTATTCAGGGAAGGGAACAGAGGACAGTGTGCTGTATGTACCATGGAAGCCAAAGGGGTCCCTATTTGGGGGGACTGGGGGACCAGCAGAAGCGGGGACTGAGGTGCAGATTTGAACAAGGCATATAATGGTAGTAGACACGCAGATGTCACAATGGAAGCCAGACAAAGTAGTGCACACCTGGAACCCCAGCCATGTGGGAGGCAGAAGCAGGAAGATCGAGAGTTCAAGCCCAGCTTACATGGTAAATCTGAGGCCAGCCTGGGCTAGCCAGCCTATGAGAGACAGACTGAAACAAAGAAAATGCTGTAACAAACTCAGTACTTTGCTGATTACAAACACATTAAGAAAAGGTTTTGGAGCAGGGGATGTAGCTTAGAGGTGGACACATACGTTAACATGTGTGAGGTGCTGGGTTTGCCGCACACAATCCTGGACTTCAGAGTTTTAGATAAAGACACATAACAGGTTAAGTCTCTGTGAATATTCCAAACTCCACCAAAGTCCACAATGTATTTCAGATAAACATAAGCATGTCCTGTGTCGTGAAAATACCCGAAAGCGCACATTTAAGTGGCTGTATACTGTTCCCCTGTGGTTGTGCACTGTGAAATGTTTTCAGCAGATAACGTGGTTTGCACATGTGGGCCTGGAGTACACGTGTGTGTGTGTGTGTGTGTGTGTGTGTGTGTGTGTGTGTGTGTGTGACTCATGCTCCTTAATCTAAGTTCTGCCAGGTGAATTTCAGCCACCAAGAGCCACTGGTGACGGACTGGCGTCTGTTCTCTTTACAGCAGCCCACTCACCCCGTCTACAACATTGGACCTGACAAGGTGATCCAGGCCACCACACACTTTCTGCAGAAGCCAGTCCCAGGCTTTGAGGAATGTGAAGATGAGGTGACCTCAGATCCTGCCACCGACTAGAGGACCCCATGGCTCCCCCAGCTCCCCCGTCAGACAAGGTTTCTCCATTTGGGTACAGAGCACACTCTGTGCTTCCGTGAGCCTTGGCCGCTGTGGAGTTGTGGTTTCTTTGTCCTTTCCTGTCAAACAAAACAAAGCCATCAGCTCTGGGTTCAGAATACACAGTGGTGTGATTTTTTAAAATTATTTTCATACCTGTCAAATCAAAACTCTGTGAGCCTGTGCAGTGGGGTTGAAGGAGAGCAATGCATGCTGGGAAGCAGCAGCCTCTCCTGGCAGCCAGCAGCCTGGCCCACCATGCTGAAATGGAGGGTATCTCCGCATCCCAGCCCCTGCTGTGACTCCCACCTGCACACTACTACCATTCAGTCAGCTCCATGCTGGCCAGGGTGGGGCTCTGGGTCCTGCCTACGTGAGCTCCCTGGAAAAGATCACTGGGCTGGAGCAGCGCCTGCTTCTGCTTGTGTCCTTCACCCAGTCACCTGCAAAGGACAGCGGCTGGGAATGGAGGAGAGCCTTAGGTTGAGTCCCTCCCCTCAACCTGGGAGAACTGAGCCACACATCTCTCCAAGGCCATGTTTGGTGTAAGCAAGACTTGTTTTGTCCTAGATATGACTAGACCCAGGTAACCAATTATGATTGGAAAATCAACCTCTAGGTCAACTCTGTGCCAGAGGAAGCAGCTTCCCCCAGAGCCCAGGCCCTGCCTCTCCCCATCATGTACTAGGAGAGGTCCTCCTCCTCCAGGCAGTACTGCAGCCCGGGCTCCTTCCGTTTCCGCCCCTCTACCCCCAAGACAGTGTTGTCTTTGCTCATCCAGAGTATTAACACTACTAAGGCTTCACCTTAACTGATGACTCAGGAGTTATTCCCGCCCTGCGCGCTGCAGGCTCACTGAAACAGAATCAAGCACTAGGCAGGCTGGCTGCTGTGGGGACAGTGGCCTTGGGCGGTAGGGCAGGCACTGCCAGGGTGCCAGGGTACCGACTCCTGGAGCTGCCTCTGCACTGGCCCTTTCGGTCGGCAGGGTGCTGAGTGTGGTCATCTGTCATGGCTTCAGTCACAGTGAGCTCATGTGACTGTCCCAGCCTTCATGTGGACAGGCGGACAGGAGCCTGAGACGCAGCATGAGGCTCTTCCCCAAATCACTGGCCATGTGCTGCCTCTAATTCCCTCTTGCTTTGGTGTACTGGGCTATGTATTTCCTCCTTGAAATAATAAAAGAGTAACATTTTCTATGTTTTTTTTTCCTTAAGAAATTGTTTTTGTCTGTGTATGTGTGAATCAATTTGTGTGTAAATGTGTCTATGGAGACCAGAAGAGAGTGTCAAATCCCCTGGATCTGGAGTTAGAGATGGTTTTTAGTGGGTTCAGTGTGGGTGCTGAGAACCAAATCAGATCTGGAAGAACAGCAAGTCCTCTACCCTTTGTGCTAGCTCTTCTATCTGTCCCAGGAAAACTCCTTCAGATGCCCATTTGCTCTGGGGATTTCCTGTCTCCTGCATGAGAGGGAAGCAGAGCTTCATCCCCCCTTGCACACCTTCTCCACACACTGATGTCTGTCTCCAACCTGCCCCTGGAAGAGACTGCACTCTGGCATTGCATAGGGCTGGTGGGTGGACATCCCGGCCATAGTTTGGGGCTGGCATTGATAGCGTTGAAATCCTGTGGTTACTAGAAGGGACTCTCACAAGGAAGGCCAAGAAGGCAACATTCTGTGGCTTGCCCCTTGGGAAAGGAGGAGACCTCAGAGGAAACTCCATCCATGCAAACAGCCCAGAGTCACATTCTGAATGCAGACACCCCCTGGCCAAGTTTCTTCTGCTAATAAAGGTTTGGATTGCAGTCCAGTGTGTCCAAGTGTATCTGTTCACCACTGACAGCAGGAAAGGCTCGCACCAGCAGCCTATATTGAAGACAACTGCAGTCATAATTGGGATCAAGAAACCACTTGGGACTGAGATGTCTTCATACCCAGGAGCAGGGCCCAGAAGCGGGGTGGAGTTGGGCGAGGGAGAGAAGAAAGGCTGCATCCTGATCCTGCTGTCTCCAGGTTTGTACTAACAACTCTGATTCCTCTTCTGGAGCGCTTCCCAGTTCAGCCTTTGGGTGGGCCTGGAGAGAAGGCTCAGCTTTTATTTGATCCATATTTTATCCTGTGGAGCCTGAGTATAAGATACTACCTATATAGCATCTGACCCCAGGAAATATGTCCCTATCAACATATACCAAACTACCACAGATAGGTGTCCACATGAGTCCCACCTGCCCACTTGGGGACCCTGCCAGCCCTTCCTGGCACCAGAAGGCAGGATTCCTAGGTCAGCCAGAGTGAACACCCCTGAGGTGGCAGTTCTGGTGAGCGCTTTCTGAAACTGCCTTCCCATTGTAGCCTTGTTTCTGAGTAACAATCAGATGAGAATCTAACCACAGCTGTGTGGACATAGCCAAGTTCAAGGTAAGAGAGGAACTGCCAGCCTTTACCACTGCTCTATCGTGAGACTCCTCACCTGACGGACCTTCATCCAGTCTCAGGCTTGTGCTGGGGCCTCCCCGTCTCCCTACCGTCTCCTCTGCTGAAGATGAATGTTTAATCCATGATTGATCTTGTTCATCCCAGATTCCCAAGAAGACAGTTCCGGCCCAGCTACTGTAGTCTCCAGTCAGGATTGAGCTTCCTCCTTTGCATAGCCCAGGAGCTGCAGAGTTACCCCCAGCTCCCACAGCTGCCGTTGGGAAGGCGTGCAGAGCCAGAGAACTATCCTGTGCCATGGAACCTTCAAAGGTCTTCCCTTTAGATCCTGCCTTTGGTCCTAGCTGTCCTTGGCTCATAGCCGCATGTGTCTCCTGGGTCTGAATGCAGACCCCCAGAACCTACTGTGCATTCCTTTAAAGCACAAGACAGCAGTCTATCTTCCTGCGCAGTATACCAACAGCATGAAGTCTGCCCAGCCCACCATGCCTTGGGGCTGTTCTGACTGAACACCCGGAAAAGGGCCCCCCAGGCCAGGACTCTGGAGGAGGAGGAAGATAGGATGGCTCTCAGAACTGAGTTAACTAGAGCTTCCTGGGGTCGAGAGAAAAGAGAAGGCTGGAGTGGGTTACTGTAGAGTTCTAGTGGATGACGGCAACATGCCAGTTGCTGAGAGTCTCTTCTGGTGACAAACTGCAGAACAGATTTGTCATGTAGGCCTTGGGGACACTAAGGACCAGAACACCCTCCTCGCCTAAGCTGTTCTGCAGACCATGTAGTAGTACCCTTGTCAGGAAGACCATAAAAAGATGCCTAAATACCAGTGCCAGGGAAGACCTGCCACGGGCTAGACTCACTCAGATCTTGCTCTGTTGTTTCCTGGTGTTTTACCTCATCAGAGATAAATTTTAAACAACATGGAGAGGGGGATGCATGATGGTTCGTGAGGTAAAGCATGCCACCAGGCCCGACTACCTGAGTTCAATCCTTGGGATCGAACATGGCAAAAGGAGAGAAGTGACTCCTACAGTTTGTCCTTTGACCTCAACACATGTGCTGTGACATGCATATACATGTATGTGTCTATGCACACACACACACACACACACACACACACACACACACACACACACCTGCATGCATGCTTATACACACACATGAATAATAATAATTTAAAAAAGAAAACTTTGGGGCTTAGGAGATGGCTCAGTGGTTAAGAGGGTTTGTTGCTCTTCCAGAGGACCTGGGTTCAGTTCTCAGAACCCATGTGGTGGCTCACAACTGCATGTTAACTCCAGTTCCAGGGATCCAACACTCTCTTCTGGTTTCTCTGCACACTAGGCATCCACGTGGCTTACACGTACTGGAAAGAAAACATGCACAAATAAAATCTTTCAAAAAGGAAACCTGGAGTGATGGTTGGCTGCATGCCCGTTACACCATTTCACTAATATTAACTGTCTATACTGTACTTCTGGCAGGAGCTTAGTAGCCGGGGATTAGAGGTGGAGGTGTCTGGGGCTAGAAACAACAGCTTAGCGGTAGACTACTTGGCTAGTTTGCTCCACCAGCATCACAAACCAAGAAGGCAACAGCAGCAGGTGTTCGGCGGTCCTGAGTGCGATGCGGCTGTAGACAGAGGCAGGATCCACAGGCTTGACGTGTCTGGTCAACAATGCTGACATTCCATCACGCAGATTAAAGAGCCTGGGTTTCACTTGAACCACCTCTTATGGGACTGTTCTGGGAAATGCGGAGCTCACCATAGCTTTCACTTCTGACTCCAGAGGAA
>CABHPP010116285.1:0-11209 GCA_902168425.1 Peromyscus attwateri
TGTGTGTGTGTGTGCGCGCACGCACTCATACACATGCATACACACACACACACACACACTGAATAAACATTAAAAACCATCCACACATACCTATAAATATTTTTAAATAGATTAAGAAAATATTTAACTTTACAATATAGCTTGGGATTCTTTTATTTGAAATACTTGAGACAAGACTGTTTCCGAGTTCCTAGTCCTTTGGATTTTGAAATATTTGTATAGCCTTTACCCAGTGCACATCTCTCATCTGAAAACCCAAACTCTGAAAAACAATGAAATTACAAAATTTTTTAAGTGTGGACAGGACACTAAAAACTCATTAGGGTTCAGCATTGGAATTACTGATGAGGGATGCTCAATCTGTACCAAGTATTAGAGAAATGCCAGGCATGGCGGTGCATGACTTTAATACCAGCACTTAGGTGGCAGAGGCAGGGAGATCTCTATGAGTTCCAGGCCAGTCTGGTCAACATATTGAGCTCCAGATCACCCAGGACTACACAGTGAGACCCTGTCTCAAAATCAAACAAACAAACAAACAAACAAACAAACAAATGCTAGTCTATACAGCAACTGAGAGTCTTACAGTGTCCACCACAGTGAGGATGCACCACTATAGAAGTGGGTAAGTTTTCCCTAGCATTAACCACAGACTTACCATGTGACCCAGAGATCTCACTCCTAGGTATTTACCCAAACAAAGTGAAAATCCAATCTGACAGAAATCCCTTGAGTACCCATGTGGTTCTTTGCCCAGGAACTCTAAGCCTAGTCTCTTACTTTCTATGGAGCCTCCTTAATGACATGATTCATAATCTCCTGAGTGAAAGCAATTCAATAGTCCTTCAGGAGGTAAATAGAGAAATGTACTGTGGGACATTCATGAAACAGAACAATACACAGCAATACAAAGGAACCAATAAAGCAAGCGACAACAGAGATGAGTCTTAACTCTATTTAATATGCAAAAGAAGCTGAATTCATAAGCTCAATACTAAATGATTCCATTTATATGGTATCTGGGATGAGTCAAAAATATTGGTAACACAAAGCAGATATGGATGTTTGGGGATGGAAGGGTATCGACTTCAAAGGATGCGGAGGAAGGGATTCTTTGGGAGACTTCAATGCTCTCCTTGAATGAACTGACAGGTCCAAGACTGTATGTGACTGCCAAAATGCAGTACCACATCCCCAGTAGTACGTAACTTTGAAGTGAATTAAACTCACTTCAAAAAAATTGAAGTTTTTAACAACAACAACCACCACCACTACCTAGCATTTCTTAGAAGCAGGCATGTATGTGCATGTGCACACGCACATATACATGCACACACTTAAAATTCACGTAGATTAAAGCCATCTCAAACTAGCATAAGTTTTCTTAATGACAAATGTTGGAACATACATATTTTCAAACTGGCAAGAAACATAACAGACTTTTTTTTTTTAACACCCTCTTGCTGGTTGGCAAGCACAACAGTTCACTTCAACACCTTCATTCTGCATTCTGGAAAATGCAAACACAACACAGGCGTCTGGGGTAGGAAACACAGGTTTTCCATATATCTTGTAAGTCACAAAAGCTGCCTTGGAGAAAGTGTCTTTATAGAAAGGAAATTGAAACCTCCCCACGAATAAAATCAAACCTCAAGTATAATATAACTACATCCACTGCCTTGGAGTCCCATCCCTAATCCACTGCTGGAGTATTCTATGCTATAAGGTTAGGGACCTTTGCGATCATTACACATGGAAGATAAGATACCACTGTGCTCAGCACCTTGCTAACGTTTAGGCTGTCCTCAGAAAATAAACCATGCCCCACCCCATGTCTTTGCATCACACATAACAAAAAAAGAAAACTCATGAGGAACAATTAGCTTCTTCAGTGAAGAAGCTGCCCTTTAGGGTTGGGTGAGGAATCTATCTAGAATTCTCTTCTCCAGACACATGTAGGTCTCCTTGGGCTCCAGAGCCATTCTCTTTTCTGAACGGTCCCAGAGCTCTGGCTCATCTGCCTACCAAAGACTCACTGAAAACCCCTATTACAAGCAATTCAAAGCATGAAATGAAAATTGATGCTTTCAGCTCGTGTAATGATGAAAATGGGAAACTGCCAGAAACTCCATGTTCCTTAATTTCCCATGTCACATTTCAAGAATGCAGATAGCAGTGTGTCATATGAGATAAGAGAACGGACTAAGGGTGAAGCATTCTTCCCTAAATTTGACCCCATTAAAGCAGAGCATCTGCAATAAAAGTAAGTCTGGGAAGAATATATTAACAAAAGAAGAGAAAAAATACAGTCTTCAAAAGCAGCTCCCACCAGGGCCAAGGATGGAAAGTGCACATTAAAATAACGTATCCTGTGTCCTTCAGAGTGGATCAGATCATACAAGTGAGATGTGCAACCCAAGGCCTATCTCTTCAAAATGATGGAACTGGACTAAAATATAATCTTTCTACAATATTATGCTTTATACTCTTAGGAACTGAGAAAGGGTGGGGATATTGTACTGTCTTTCTTCTTCCATTGAAACAAAAGTTCTCTGAGGGCAAGAATTGCTAACTACTGTCCTGTAGGAATACAGCAGACTGCCTGGGACGATATTTAATGTGTTAGACAAATTTTTATTGAACAAATCAATGGAAGATTTTAGAAGAAAGATGTCTGTCTTCTTTCACCCAAGTATCGTGTTTTGTAACTACAAAATAAATATTAATACATTGAACTGGTTGCATGATAGATCCTAGAGTCACATAAAAATGTATGAGCCACTGTACTTAGCCTTAGACTGATAGTCTAGGTAGAGAAATAAATATTTGCTTGAAAAGTGAGCCATCTAGACAGTCAGGACCTCCCCATGATTCTGTGAAGGGTTTGGAGCCAGGGTGGATCAGATTACATAATGCACCACATTCAGGTTTAGGTATAAAACTTACTAGAAGGCTCGTGTGTTGAAAGCTTAGTGTCCAATGCAATGTTCAAAGGTAGATCTTTGGGGGTGTTTAAATGATGGGTGCTCTAATAAATCAACAAATTAATATGACATTATTGGGAGGCGAGGGAAAGAAGGAGGTAGAATCTGGTTGAAGTAGGTCACAGGGGCATGCCTTTGAAAGATCTAGTTTTCCCTCTCTGTTTCCTGGCTGCTATGAGGGAAGCTGCTTTCCTCCCCCATGCCCTTTCACCCAGTGTTCTGCTTCACCACTACTTGCCAGTTGGTGGTCGTGGACTGAAACCTCTGAACTCATGAGCCAAAGGAAACCATTCCACCTGCATGCTGTTTTTAGTTAGTTATTACGTTACAGCGACGACAAGCTGACCGACACTCCACACATAGGGATGGCTTCCTCAAGTGTGCGAAGCTGAGATTGGAATCAAGATTAAAACTGGCAAAGACAGATTCATTTCTGGAGCAGACAAGCAGAAAGAAGATAAACAATGAGGTACTTCTGGGGTTTTATGCACTAACGAAGCCTAAACTCCAACTTATCATCTTCTGCACCCAATCAGGGCAGCCACAGGCTCAAACACCTCCCACTTTGCTGGGCATCTCCACTTAAATGTCCCTTGTGACCTTTCAATTTCCCCGGTCACTCTTCCTAGAACTAATATGTCATTTCCAACTTCTCCTCTCCTTTGTATTTCTCATTCCATTACCAAGTTCTTCAAACTTTACTGAATGGTTGGGTTCAGGACTTTCATTAGCCACAGCTTCCTTGTAAATGTCCTTGTATTAACTTCCAACTTTAAGTCAAGG
Source organism: Peromyscus attwateri (assembly GCA_902168425.1). Lineage (NCBI taxonomy): Eukaryota > Metazoa > Chordata > Mammalia > Rodentia > Cricetidae > Peromyscus > Peromyscus attwateri. The sequence continues at coordinate 3,768 of CABHPP010116285.1, forward strand.
ATTAGCAAACTTTCTTCAAGTAAATAGTTCAGGGTTGGCGGCTACACAGTCCGTGCTACAGGTACCATACCCTATAGTTACAGCACAAAAACAGGAGAAAGAAAAAGCCCATGTCCTAAGTGAAGACTATAGCCAAACAAACAAACAAACAAACAAACAAACAAACAAACAAAAACTTTATTTGTGAGAAGAAGCAAGCAATGGATGACATTTGCCCAGAGGATCAGTTAGATGGCCTCTACCTTAGGTGGCTGCCAGTTATTTTCAAAAAATGCAAGCAAGCAATTCCTTCTGTTTAAATTCCCCCAAGATTCCCAAGGCCCTCAAGAGAAGTTCTAAGACCGGGGTTCTGGCAGGACACAGGAGTGTCACTAAGTCCCTACCATAACAGTCCCTCACAACTCGTATACACTGCACACTCCACAATGAGTGACTCTCTTCAAGATGTGCACATGACTGGGCCTTCACTCTGGACTCTCCAGGTGTCCTTCTGTCTTTCTGTCCTCTGCCCTTCAAAGCCACCAGCAGAGCTTCCTGTGCCCCAAAACCCATCCTTGACCTCAATTCCAGCCACATCACCTATACTCACTGTCCCCCACAGTTCAGAGGACAGCATGCCACCATCTCCCACAGATGCATTTCCTACCATCAATGCCACTGGACCCTGAGTCCCACTTCACCTGACGCTGTCTCCCAGGCCCTAATCTACTATCTTCCTCACAGCTGAGACATATTAAGTATTTGTTTCATTAATCAAGGAAAAAGTCCTCAATCAACCTTGTATAATTTTTGAAGAAAGCTGAATTCACTGGGCACTTTACCTTAGCTGTGCCAACTATTTTAATTTAGCACCAGCTACTAAAACTCGTCCACATGTCGGAATGCACTGTTCTTTCTGAGGATGATAGAATGGCATAATTGAAAATTTCCCCTTTTACAGGAGATGTACTTTAAAACTGCTACTTGGCTGTCTCCCCATTAGTCTTTAATTAGCTGCTTGAACAATGCTGAGTATGTTACATCCTCCTGCAGAAAGCTAAGTCCTCAGGCAATTAGTTTGTCCTGCTAAATATGGCCTATGCTACCACTGTGCCTGTGGTAGGCAAACTTTCACAGAGGGGAGCAAATTCTTACAGCTTCCAGGACCTGGAAAGAACCTCTGAGGCTGAGGACATGAGAGGTCTGAATAAAGACTGTATTTATTATAAATTTTTACATATGTAGACTATATTTATACACAGCATTTCTTCTATCAACCTGTGTAACTTTTAAAGATTGATTATACTCAGTTTGAAGGAAGTTGAAAGAAAATAAAAACTTGCACACACTGACAAGAATGTGCACTATGAAATTCCTTTGGAGAGGTATTTCTAATCCTAAAACACAAACTCTCTAAGGCTAGAGGAATGGCTCATTCAGAAAGTGCTCGCTTTGCAAGCACGAAGACCTGAGTTGGAGCTCCAGAACCCACAGAAAGAATGCCAGGCACATTGATACAGGTTTGTAATCTTCGTGCTGGACAGGTAGAGACAGGCAGATCCCTGGAGCTCACTGGCCAGTCGGTCTACCCTAATTGGTAAGTTTCAGGCCAATGAGAAACCCTGTCTCCAAGGAGGTGGACAGGATTACTAGGATGACACCAGAGGTTGTCCACTGGCTTCCACATACACCTTCACATGCACGCATGTGGACCTGAACACATGCTTCCTCACACACATGAACACACACACATAAACGTATGCGTGCATAGAAAATACACACCTGTTTCACTCAGGAATGGTAGACACCTCAGGAGTTGAACCCCCAGAAAGTTGCAAGTAGGTACAAAACTATTGCTCTAACAATGTTGTCACAGGACTGACCTAGCTAGTGACAGCCTAACTCATGGCATACTGGAGGTTTCCATAAATTCCAGATCATAAACTCCTGAGAACCCATTTCATGTCTAGTAAGATAGTTCTCATTCACTAAGTCCTACCTGAACTCCTGACCTAAACCACAAGTCGATGACACCTACTAGGCTTCCTCTATATGTTCAAGCTGAAAAGCAAAACCAAACAAACCATCAAACCCAAACAATTACAGTTAAAAACTAAAAAATAAAGCTGGGCGGTGGTGGCATACACCTTTAATCCCAGCACTGGGGAGGCAGAGGGATGTGGATCTCCAAGTTGTTCAAGGCTAGCCCGGTCTACACAGTGAGTCCCAGGACACCCAAGACTACACAGAAAAACCCTGTCTCAAAAAATCAAAAATAAAAATAAAATAAAAAATAAACTGGAGTCACTCTTCATCCCTTCTCACCCTCACCAAATGCAGCCTCGCCTTCCTTCGGCACACCTCTGCTCTGAGAAGAAGACAGTGACAGCTTCCTAGCTGTGTTCCCCGCTTCCACTCCTCCGGACAACTCAGCACACTGCCTAGAGTGAGGCTTCCCACCACCAAGAGCAGATCCGCAGCACTCTAGTCTGGACCCTGCGATGGCTACTGTTCATTTTGAGCAGTGCGGTTGTGCCCTGAAATGCCACTTTCCACAGTTCTCCCCATGTTCTCGACTCCAGCCATTCTCATCTTCTTCCTATTTCTTTGCAAGTGCAGCTAGCACTTCTGCTGTGGTACAGACAGCTAGCACACTGTCTGTACTGAGCTGTCAATCACCCAGACATAGTTCCTCCCCTCGGTCAACGTTTATGTTTCCTTCCCTGTGGGGTCTAACCGGACACCTTAAAGACCCTATTCAAAACTGCAACACACCCAATCCCCATGTTCCTGGCCGTCTTCCTCTCCTCTGCTCCTCCCCCCATCACACCTGCACCATTTTGCACACCAAATAACTGACTATTGCCAAACTCCCTGACTGTAACACAGACCCCCATGCTGGACCTTCATCCTTGATCTTGATCGTAAATCCCGAGCATCCCAGTGGTTCTCAGAACAGAGATGTTGCAAAATGTGCTGAACTTTTAAATCTATCTTATGACTAAATGAGCCAGTTCAAGCATGAAGCAGCCTAAAAACACAGATTTCAATAATGACTAGAAAGCAGGAAGTAGGCAAACGTGTACTGACATGGAAAGCTGCCCAGATGTGATTGATGATAACAAGAAAAGCCAAGCGGAACTCGTGCGCTGGGCTAGTTACTGTGTATCAATATGGGAGGGAAAGGGGAGCTAAGCCAAAGTCCCAGCATCAAAATGAAAATTAAAAGCATTATAGCACTCTGCCCTATACATGGGGCATTTGCTACCAAAATTTTGGCAAGGATACTTTAATTATTGTCTTAAGATGTCAATTTCAGGTAGAAAAAAAGTGGCATTGATTCAACAGGAATACAAGTTGCCTATGCATATATTGATTCAGAAAACTCAGAGCATGCACGCGTGCGCGTGCACACACACACACACACACACACACACACACACACTCCTTTTGAAGTATGAGACTGAGGTCAGCTGAAACTATGTTTGTGACTGACCTTATTTGTAAACAATCAAGTCAACTTTTGTTTTGACCACTACAATAGTTTTTAGGAAGAAACTTCACAAAGTATTTCCTTTTCAGTAATCATTTCTGCCTTATCCTCCTTTCCATACCTTGGCTGGACTAAATCAGCACGGGTTCTAATTCAAGTCTTAGAAGCTCAGAGAGATCTGGTCTGCTTTGCTCACTGTGCTACAGTCCTCAATATCTAAAGGCACAGAGTAGGCATCCACATGTGTACTACTTCCAGGGTAGTATCACCACTAGATAGAAAGGTCAATAATGACCTAAGAATCCCAGAAGCCATAAAGAGAAGTAGCAAAGGCTTCCTTCCCTAAACCCAGGTGCTAAGCAGCATTAAAAAGAGCTAAATGTTTGCAGACTAGTTTCCCTTTCAGGCCCTATCTATACTTAGTGTTTTTAAAGCAACACCCTTTGGCATTGCTCCACAATTAATTAGAAAATTATGGCACTTACTGCTTTTCGGCAAGTTATTTCATACAGCTGTTGTCAAATTTGTAGATTCACATGGATCTAATCTTTACTACGGAACAGAAATACACCCCATGCAATAATTCAGTATCACCCTGAAGATCAATTAAACAGTGAGCAGAAACCTAAGTGTTTTATTTCCCATAGAGTATGGGATCAACTATTTAGCTTGCAGAAGAGAACATGCATCTTTAAATGTAGGGGACCTGCCCCTCCTTTCTCTATTTTGGAAATGATTTTTCATGCACTGGCAAAAGCAACAGCACTCTAGCACTCAGATCAAACTTCAAAATGACTGCCCAGGGTTCCTGGTGCATCCACTCACTCAAGTATTTACTCAATATGTATTATGCACTAGACATGGCACTTAGAACTGGGATCCAGAAAGGAAAATGGCAGAAAAGCTCCACAAACAAGGGTGTATATCACAAAGAAAAGAAGTCTGTGCCTGGGGATTTTTTTTCCTTCTCCTTTCGGGTCAGATAACCACAAATATCGAAGAGGTTTGAGTCTAGTGGGTCATTTTCAAGCCTGGGGTCTCTCTTTTCGCTCATGTTTGGACTCCTTCAAACATCATAGTAAATGTCAAACAACATTTTCCCATTGATTTTATGCCTCAGTCTGACGTCTGTTGAAACTTCAAAGATGCCAATCTCCTTGGAAGAGAGAATCAAAATGAGCAGCCAGAGCCCAAGATGTGTATAAGGGGAATACACCAAACCGAACTGAGTATCCACATGGCATTCAGTCATCAACTCGCTAGACTCTGGGGACAAATGGGAGAAGAGCCATTTTTAGGAGCCTGAGACCAAAGAGACAGAACATACTGCAGTGCTTGGGAGGCACTGCTAACTTAGCCATAATCCCCTGAGTGTGAACACCTCTGACAAGTCCTGTACATGTGCTGGGGGCCAACAATGGCAGACACTTCTCTCGAAGACCTGGGGGTCCAGAACACGACCTTGGAAGCAAGTGTCTCTAACAGTTCTTCAGAAGATGGAAAGCCAACAAGAGACGACCTGCTGCTGTCTGTCACACGGGCATCTGCAGAGTTCCCAAATCAATGGCTGCCACTGCTGCCTTTTCTTTCCACCAGACTTCTCAAAAATGCTATGACAGTTTGTCTGGTGCCAGAGGGTGTCAGTATGACTGCGAGGGATGTGCTTACATTCAAATATTTGGGGTCTGATTATCAACATAAGAAACATTTTTTTAAAGGAGAAAATAAACATGCTGGGAGAAAAATGGTTACCAAATGAACTGGATTGTGCCAGAAAAATACAAGTGCAAAGAAAAAAAATACTTGAATGGAGAATTGTCTTTGCTTCTGTTTTTTCTGATCTTTGCACCTCTAGAGTCATTATCAACATGAAAAACTCTTTTGCATTTAGGCCTAAGTTTCCACACATTCTACTCCCTATGGGAAGGCTAATAAGCCAAAATTAGAGGAACACATTGAACTACATACTTAGTGGTACATACATACCACGAAACAAGCCATCTCAGATGCTGTTACCTTAACTGTTTAAAGACACTGCCCAGGGGCAAAGAGAAATGTCAACTTTTTATTTATTATTTGTTTGTTTGTTTATTCATTTTAGTAACTGGTACTGATCAATCAGTGTGACTTCTTTGTAAATGTAAAGGCGTTACCCTTTCTCCCTCTTCTTTATTCTCTCTTCTGCCTCCATCCACACGACAAGGGTGAAGTAGAATACACTATGGGAAATGTTCTTGATGCACACCGGCTACAAGCTTGACTTCTTTGGTACCAATGACTCACGGACTGTTATCTTATGTGTCAAAATGGCCCATCTTCAGCTGTGTATCACAGTGGAATAGATCCAGTGGATGGTTGCTCCACTGGGACACACCCTAGGTCACACATGGAAGCTCCAGTCTTCTTGGGGAAAGTTCAGTAACAAACACAATTGTCCCTGCTTTCTGCTCAGCAAGGAGGAGCAGGTAAACCTCAAGTCCAAGTTCAGTCAATTCCACCTCTGTTGTAAAAACACAGGAGAGCCAGAAACAATACCAAACATTTTCTTCAAGGCACTGCCATAGAAACACAACTTGAAATTTGTAGCCTGAGAAACTACAAAGGGAAGCAAAACAGGAATGCTCCAGCATTTAACTTGGTGGGGTAGAGTGCAGTGGGAATGGGGGACAGAGATGGGTCCCAGCAGCAATCCCTCCCTTCTACCCAACCTCTTCCCCAAAACCCAAAGCAAAGCGGCCAGGGGCAACAGCAGACTGTTTCTGTTTGCTCAGCTGAGAAATGGAGGAATCAAGACAGTGTTGATACCATTAATCTGCTCAAGCTTTCAACAGCACTAAAATTCATAGGCAAGTAGTGAGCTAGGCCTTATTGACCAGGTACTGTGCAAGTTCAATCATGAAAAGAATCTAAACATATATCCGATCAATGCAGGATTCCAAAGTTATGGTAAAACCCCAGTTTTCAGAAGGCACTAGCCTTATAGATGATAAAATGCAAGCTTTTCTCAACAAAATCATTTTTCCCAGAACCCCAAAAGGCAATGTTAGTCTATGTTAAAATGTGCATAATTATATATAAAACCACAGTCAAATATTTTCAACATAAAAGTCACACACCCCTTCCTCTGCAAACGCTTTCAGTTTTCATCTGAACCTCCAATGAAAATGTCTGAACCTTTGAAAACACTGAATAGGTTCTAGTCAAGAGTAGTAAAAACAAGCATGCAAGCAAACAACAAAACCAGCAAGAGTTATTTGACCAGTGCACAGCCCCAACTAAAAAGCCTCCTAAATGATTCTCAATGGATAGGGCTCTAGGCATAGTCAACTCTTGGAAAGCGAAAGGGGCCTATTCCTAATCCTTACAAATAAACAACACACACCCTCAAACCATTTAGTCCAGACACAAATCCACTCCCTTTGTGTGCAAGGCCAACTCTGTGGTTGAGACAGCTTCCTTGCACACTTCACTGCCCCCTTGGATCTCAGGTCAGGCAGACTCGGGTTTGAGAAGAGGAAGGTACACCCTCCTGCCTCTTTAAAAAATAAAGATCCCAGCCTTCCAGGATTGGACCATTAAGAACCAGCTAAGGAGAACAGCCTTTCAGGTCCCAAGCACTTACAAGCCAGACTCCGGATTCCTCTATTTACTGATGCCCACAGACAAGCATACCTTACCTAGATAAGACAGAGCTCTCACAAACACATGTTAATTTCCAGGAAGCAAACTTAAAAAAACCTTCTGCATGTACATTCCTCCTTTTAAAACTGGGGGAAAGGAGAGAGGGGATGGTGGTCCTTTCCTCCTGTATTTTCCTGAGAGCTTGCAAAGCTCTCCCAAAGTGCAAAGGCATTTGCCTACTACCGCCAGGAGAAGCAGCTCTCTGTCTCCCCGCCTACTCCAGCCTGGGCGCCGGAACAATGCTGCAACATGCATTTACCAACACCTGCTGGAGCCTATTAATATGCAC
>CABHPP010116285.1:11309-26200 GCA_902168425.1 Peromyscus attwateri
AAAATTTAGCTGCCCGATTCCAACCTGCAATGCGGAGGAGGCAATACAAAGCGCACGCCACACTTCCTCCAGCATCCCCTTCAAAAGCCCCATTGTTCGCCAGGCATCTGCTCTGGAGCCCAGCCTCTCCCTATCCACTGACCTCTGATTTTTTTTTTTTTCCTTCTCGGCTTCTCCTCCCACCCTGCCCAGCCAAACGGGGCCTGCCTGCCCGTTGAATTAAAACGCAGCCTCGGCCATCTGGCCCTCCCAAGCTGGCCCACAGTCTCCCCTCCTCCCTGGTCCACACACCACACATGGCATCTTCACCTCCATGGATGTTCCCACAACCCAAGCGCAAACCTTCGGTGACAGGCGCCCCCGTCGCCGCCTGCCTGATCCCAGCCTTCCTCCAGTGGACAAGCGTTCGAATCCAGAGGTGGGCAGGGGACGGCCAGGAGGAGATCGTGGACTTGTACTTGCCTGCAAAAGCCCAGCCAATCGCCAAGATTAATCCTTCCTTTTGTGCGCCTGAAAGAGCCTCCCACCACGCTGGTCCTCGGCTCCGCAGCGGCTGTAAGGAGAGGCGGGGGTGGGGAGTGGGATCTGAACCCTTTCCTAAGCTATCTGGGGGCTCCTCGGCCACCTGACCGCCGAGTGGGTTTTCCAGGGCACAGGCTCTGGATGGAGGAGCAGCTGATGTGCGAGAAGGGAGAGAAGATGCTCAAGCTTGCGCCTTTTATATCACTGGCGACATTTCTAACACATGACAACAATTTCCATCTGTATTTAAGCCGGGAGTGTGAAAAAAGCGCATTACATCACAGAGCCCGGGTTCTTAGAGGCTGCCGGATATCTAGGCCAGGGGGGATTAGGGCTGCACCTGTGAAGGGGGCGGGAGGGGGCGGGACCCAGCTAGCTCCCCTACCAGGACATGTCAAGTCCCCATCACCCGATTGGTCCTAGGGAGCCCTTGGCCAAGCAAAGGCGGGAAATCGGGTTGCCCCATTTGCTAAGGACTGGCAGCTGAGTGGACAGATGGGTGAGGGCTTGGGGGTATGGTCAGGAAAGGTGGGTGACTCTCAAGAACAGGGACAAATGCCTCCCAAGTCCCCTTTGGCCTTTCTCCTAACTTGGAAAGGAATTTCACAGGAAATAATTCTTATATTTGAAATAATTGTTTCTCGGAGTTAAAGATGATGGAGAAGTTCAGATTGAGAATGTGAAGGGTTCCCCATCAAGCAGCTGACTCGAAAAAAATCAAAGGTAGAATCCCATTGAGAATCAAGTTCTTTGGGGTTTATCACCTTTTATTCAAACTTAACTTTTTCTTTTCTTCTGTAGTGTGTGTGTGTGTGTGTGTGTGTGTGTGTGTGTGTGTGTGTGTGTGTAGAATGCATCTTCAATCATTTCTGTAGCTTAATATTCGAGGGAGGGTCTACCCCGAACCTGAAGTTCACCAGTGCAGCTGGACCCACTGGCCAGCCAGCCAGCCCCTTGGGATGCCCTGTCCCTGCCCCCCCAGCACTGGGATTAAAGGCGCATCCCGCTGCACCGGCTTTTGGAAGAGAGCTGGGATCTCAGGTCCTCATGCCTGTGCAACAAGCACTTCACTAGTCATCTCCCCCACCTCGGACTCGGGGCTTTGATCTCAGGTCTCTTTCTAGTTCAGCATCCTCATCCCAGCTCCGGGAGTGGGAAACAGTGCTCAGAGACTTAGAACTCCAGGGAGTAAATATTTCCTATTGGCAGTTGAGGAACACACTGATAGCACCACAGAGTATGCCTTTGACTTCGAAAGGACTCGCCCACCACTGCATTCCCATAGCTCCATACTATGCAAGAGTTACATGCAAGGAACTGTCAAGAGTTAAATACTGGAGCAGGGGCGCACACCTCTAATCCTAGCATTCCTTGAATCCCAGAATGTGGGAGGCAGAGGCAGGCAGATCTTTGTGAGTTTGAAGCCAGCCTGGTCTACAAAGTGAGCTCCAGGACAGCTGGGTCTACACAGAGAAACCCTGTCTTGAAAAACCAAAACATAACTAAATTCTAAAGTATGGGCAGGGGACAAGGGAGTCTAAAACTCTGAAGAATAATGAGAAAAAAAAGGGCAGGGGGACGAAAGCCAAAAGATGGCAAAATATTTGAAAGCTGGGCAGGAGAAAGCTGACAGCACAGCCTGGTCAGATAACTGGGGACAGAACTCTGCCTGGGATGCAGGATCAGCAAGATGTCAGAGCAGACGAGGAAAACAAAGCACGCTTCTTCCCACTTACTGGGCAGGACCCTGTCACTGTATTCCTGGAAATGGGATCTTTTGTTCCTTGAACAACCCAGGGAGTGGCAAGACATCATTTCTAATGCTCCTCTTCCTGTGGTCACCTGTGTATGACTGGAAGACTCAACATTGGAGTCAGGCTCTGTGTGTGCCAAGCCCATCTCTCCTCTTTATGCTTTTGCATCGGTGAACTGTGGTGGGAACTTTTTGTATATTATTCCCACATGATAGTAGTCACGGTGTATATGAATGTATGTGTTCACATGTGTGTGTTCATATGAGACCGGAGGTCAACATCAGATATCACCTTTATCACTGTTTCTATTATCGTTTTTTTAAACATGTGAAAACGGGCAAGTAAAGTGTCTACAGCCCATGTGGACAGAAAAAAAGGGGTTAATGTATGTCATTTGCTGTTGCTATTTGCGACAACGTTTTCCCTATAAAGCATCTCTAATCGATTGTTTGTTTGTTTGTTTTATGAGACAGGGTCTCATTACTTAGCTCTGGCTGTCCTAGAACTCAGAGATCCACCTGACTCCCAAGTGCCACTAAGCCTAGCACAAAACACACACCTTTTACTATGGGGGAGGGCCTATAAAATGGGTATAGGACTCCAATTAGCTGAATGCAGAGCCCTGGACCAGGGCATCACTCTAGTTGTCAGAAAAAGTGAGATACTTTGTTGCTTTTGTTCTTGTTTAAAAAAAAAAAAAAAGCCTCATTCCAGATTCCAGCCTACTCCATTGGCAGGTGAGGTCTTAGAAGCCGAATGCAAAGAATCAGTTTACATTTTTGTTTTGAGGAAAACAATACTTGAGTGAGTAGTTTCCTTATCAACCTTGCACATAATATGTGTAAGTACTGACATCATTCTCTTTCATCATCAGATGGAAAAAGTATCACATAAAATTTTCAAAAGCCTTTGGCCACAAGTTCATGCTGAAAACTGGAATCTGTATTGTATTAGTTTCCACAAGAAAATGATTGTACAGTACAAATTCAACTGCTCCAGTGCAACGAAGCTGCATAGAGACTGCAGCAAAGGTAACAGAACTGCAAAGCCATCCTCTCTATGAAATGAGGAAGGAACGTCTATGCAGTCAGTATTCACAGACGGAGCTTTTCAGTCTTCAGTGGGGTCAGAAAAACAGCCCTCATTTAGATGGGAAATATCCCGAATGGTAACAAATCATTTTCTTTTTAAATTTATGTTTTATTTTTAAAAACTCTCATACAATATATTTTGTATATATACAAACTCCCCCAACTCCCTCCAGATCCTCCCCATCTCCCTACCCATTCAACTTCATGTTCTTTTCTCTTAAAAGAGAGAGAGAAGAAAAGAAGAAAATCAAAATGATTTTCAATTAGCCCAAGACTAGGCTTCTCTATGTATAAGAGAAACTCAAGGCGGGGCAAGAGACCATGGAAAGCTGCTTAAGATTTATCAGAGTACACCCTCAATCTTACAAACCCAGGCTCGCAGAGATCAAATGGTCTCCAGCAAAAATAAGTACAGATACTTCACAGGGTGTCTTCAAATCACACCGGTCACATACACAAAATAAGAACCAGTGTGCTCTTCATTCATTACTACCCGAGTTCTAGACCCAGGGAACAGTTAGACAGGGTCTTCAGTTCAAAGTAACAATGAGCTGTAGACATGTCTTCCTATCAACAATTTAACAAGGTGTGAGAGAAGGCCAAAGGGTTTCTCTCTGAACAAATGCTTAGCCATCAGACCAAGTAAACACAATGACCACTTTGGAGGCAGGAGTGCAGGCTGGTTTCTAAAGTGGAAACTGGGGCCAAACATGTGCAAAAGCCACTCTGCCTCTTTGTCATGTGACTAATGGGGCAAGCAGCCTCACTGGGCAACAAACACCTCTACTCTCTCTCCTGTCCAAGGACGAATGGAGAGTCCGTGCCCCATGGGGCAGGTATAATGACTGGGGGAGGGGGAGGAGGCAGACCATGAGTGAGTCTGGCACAGAGGCAGACTTAGTGTTACTGCCATCACACTAACCACCTTGGAACCTTCCAGATGTGGATCTGCTAACTGCTTTCTATGAATATGCCTTTGGGGGGGGTAGTTTGTGATATTGGGTCTTGCTATGGAGATAGCTGGGAGTTCTCTATATAGAACAAGCTAGTCTCAAACTTCCAGCAACCTCCCAGCCTCTGCCTTCTATGTGCTGGGATTACAGACATGCACCACCATGCCAGAATTTAACTGGTGATCATATTCTTCTGTTTTGGTTTGTTATTGTAAGGCAGGATCTGACTATGTAGTTCATGCTGGCCCTGAACTCAATCTCTATCTGCTTGCTCCAGCCTCTTGTGTCCTGGGATCACAGGTCAGCATCACCACACCCAGTTTCCATGTTTTTCCACCAAATTTATTTAGTACATGCCAAGAGCGTGGCCCTGTGGGATACAATAAACAGGCATAACCAATCTATGATGTTGGAAGAGGGGCTTTTTACTGACCACAATATAATTGTCCCTTGATAAAATTATGTTTAAAGACAATCCAGGCCACCTTCACTAACTAAATGCAGTAACAATAGACATTAGAAATAGAAAGGAGGCCAAAAATGGGCACTAACAACAAACTAAATCTGCAGGATGGGCCTAGGCACCTACACAGAAGGAAACTACAGCCTTAAGTATACTTATTGAAGAATAACAGAAAACAATTGAATTATGATATCTACTTCTGGACCTATAAACATGAAAGATAATCTTTAAAAAGGGTTGAAATATCATCTAATAGAGCTGGGAGTATTAGATATTCACATGCAAAAGAATAAAGCTGCTCCCTTCTCACATTGTATACAAAGATTTACTCACAAGAGATGACAGACAGAAACTGATATAATTCTCAGAAGAGTTATTAATCTTTATAGTCCCTGGTTAGGCAATGATACCAAAAATGTACACACACAAATTAAGCACATTACATATTAAAAAGCTCCCTTTTTTTCCCTGAGAGTAATACGACCAAGATAAGGAAAAGAGAATCAATAGAAAGGGAGAGAATATTTGTGAATCATATCTGATGAGGAACTTATATCCAAAATATATGAAGGACTTCTACAACTAGATAATAAAAACCCAAACAGTCCATTTGAGAAACAAGTGAAGGATTTAAACAGATAGTTCTCCAATGATGATACACAACTGACCAATAAACACATGAGAATGTGCTCAGTGTAATTGGGCAATCCATCAGGAAACATAAGTCATGACCACCATGACATATCACTTCATAGTCATGAAGATGTTTTAATCAAAATGACAACTAGCAAAGATGAAACTCTCAAATAGGAATATAAAATGGAGCTGCCATTTTGGAAGATAGTCTGGCAGAGGCTCAAAAAGTTATTTATAATATGACAGAAGAATTCCATTTCATAGAATGTGTCCAAGAGAAATGAAAATATGCCAATATAAAAATGTATACAATGTATTGGTGGTAGTATTATTCATACTCATCAAAAAGAAGTAAACACTCAAAAGAATGTGTGTATGTGTTCATAACTTAGGCCTTTCAAATGCCATAAGTCACTTCTGGGTTGCTTATAATACCTAAGAATTGTTAAACTGTGTTGCTTTGAGAACAGTGACAAGAAAATAAAAGGGATTAATACTCAAGATAGACACATCCACTGTGAGCTTAACACAGAATCTGAAGTTGCTTGAATCCATGGATACAGGGAGTCAGCTATAAACTAAAAAACAAGTCTTTAAGAAGTGGATGATACATTTCAATGAGGCTCCTTTAAAAGGTATGGTGTAAGAATAATGACATTAGACTAGAAATATAGATAAGAAACTACAGGCAATAAGAAAAAAGGATGAAGAGAGGAAGTTTCTTTTATAGTTTGTTGTTTTCTGTGAAAGCATAATGCAGAGACCCACACAGGTTGCTAGTGAGAAATTACTCAGGGCTGCGAAAGGGGATGATTTGAACATGGGCGTGGTTACCAGGTGTTTGGAAGGGTCTACACTTGGCTGTGCAGTGTGCTTTGATCTAGTAAGGGGGAGGTCTTTTGCCCTGCCCCTTGGCATTATTATAAAGCCCTTTTGAAGAGGCAGAAGGAACTGTTGGGTTTTGATCCAGGTCCTCCCGAAGCTATCCTGTATTTCTGTCTTTCTCCTCTTCACTATCTTTCTATCTAATATTTTCTTATCCCTCTCTCTTCCTCATAAGAACCCTGGAAAAGGTGGGAGCAGGCCTCCCACAGCGTAAGAAAAAGATCTTTGGAAAACAAAGTCATGAGTAGAGAAAGGAGAAATCATGTCATTAGCTTCAAAAACAAAATGTAAAGCATTATAAAAAAATGTGTAAGAGAATGTCATATATAACTCTACTAATTTGAAAACCTAGACAGATGAATTATTTTCTGGGATAATATACTAATGAAACTATCTTAAGAAACAATAGAAACCATAAGAGAGAAATTACTGAATAAAATGCAGTTAAGATAAAAGAACCAGTTGGGTTTTTTATATATATAATAATACACACACACACACACACACACACACACACACACACACACAATGCACATTCTTTCTTTGCTATCCATTGTGTGTCTTTTATGTGCTCATACTTGTTATGGTCTGGATACTAACATCCTCCAAAGGCAAAAAACATTGGGTTGCCTGGCTGTGGCACCATTGGGAGGTAAGGCAGCCTGAAGGAAGTGAGGACTGGTGAAGGAAGGGAGGTTGTTAGGGGCAGCCCCCGAAGGCATTAGGATCCTTGTATCTTCCTCTCACCTCTCTGCTTCTCAGCCACCAGGATGTGAAGAGATCTCCTCAGCCACAGCTTCTGCTGTAATGTCCTGCTGTAAGTACTACAGGCCCTAAGCAATGGGGCCAAACGACCACAGTCCCAAACCTTCTGAAACTGAGCCAGAACAACCCTTTCCTTTACAGTGACTTTTCCCGGCTACTTTGTCACAGTAAAGAAAGGCACACACATTTGTGAATTATTAGAAAAAAATATCAGAGGGAGATTTTTGTTTGATTTTTGTCTTTGCAGTGTTATGAGTTAAACTCAGGCCTTGTGTATCACATACTGAGCAAGTATGAGCTGTACAGCTAGATTACATCTAGCACCCAAATATGTGTGTGTATGTTATGTGTATTAGGGATGGGATGCTGGGTGCCCTGGATGCCTCACACATGCAAGGCAAAGCATTAGAAGATTTCAATAACAGTCCATGGTTATTTGACAAAAATAAACACTATGGTATTACAAAGGTCACATGAAATGTTTCTGCTTTTTTTAAATAACAAAATTTATGTTACTGGTGCAATAACTTGATAATTATATGGAATGGAAGACTCTAAGGTATTCATTAAAAATGTGCATTGAACCGGGCGGTGGTGGCGCACGCCTTTAATCCCAGCACTCGGGAGGCAGAGGCAGGTGGATCTCTGTGAGTTCGAGGCCAGCCTGGGCTACCAAGTGAGTTCCAGGAAAGGCACAAAGCTACACAGAGAAACCCTGTCTCGAAAAACCAAAAAAAAAAAAAAAAATGTGCATTGAACGTCTTGCTAGTTGATAGAGCCATGGAGGTGAAAAGGGGCCAGACAACTGACACCTGAAGGCAACTCCTCTGAGCTAAAGTCATCCACGTGCTGATTTATCAGCCTGAACACACAAATTCCAAGCATAGGTAACAACAATAAATAGTCTGTGTCTTACTCCATTTGTGTTGATGTTTGTAAGAAGCAGAAATTCATGAAGTTTGTGTCACACAGTTCTGTTAGCTGGAGAGGTCAAAGTCAAGGTGCCAATGGGCTTGAGAGTCTCACAAGAGACCTGTCCAAAGATGGCAGCTTGTCTGCATGCTCAGAAGGATGAACACTGTGTCATTATCGGGCAGAACCAAGATAGAACACAAACATATTCTCTTAAGCCTTCTCATAACAGCTCTAATTCCCTTCACACTCATGACTTGACCTATCATCTAAAAGTCTTTGGCTATTTATTTTCAACATTTGAATTTAGGGAGACATTTTTTAGATCATAGCACGGGGACTTTTTTTTTTTTTTTAAATACCAAACTTTCCTAGTTTGGGGCTGGGGCTGTAGCTCAGATGATAGAGTACTTGCCCAGTATGCACAAAGCCCAGGTTCAATTCCTAGCAGTGCATTAATCGGGTATGCTGGTTCATGCATGTTATCCCAGCACTCAGTGCTCAGGATATGGAGGCAAGAGGATTGGAAGCTCAAGGTCGTGCTTATTAAAAATCAAGTTCAAGGCCTGCCTAGGATACATGACACTGGGAGAACAAACAAACAACAGTTTTACCATGTTATTAATTATAAGCTACATATTTAATAGGTTTTCTGTGTTTCAACACACCCAAATGCGGAAAACCATACGTCTCCAAATCAAGAAATAATGGTTTTGTAGAACAAAGGAGGCGCTGATCAAAACGAAACCCCTTTTCAAAGGATACAACTTTTAAGCACAGCTGTTTGAGTCCTGCGGCAAAATTTTGCCAGGAAAAGGACACTGATTTTCTCCTAAGGTTAATCTATAAGGCTCATTTAGGACGTAACAAATATTGTTGGGGAAAGAGAAGCCAATCAAAAGAACTTCAACTTCTCTGATGCTTTTAACGTTAGTCAAAGGACCTCGATATCAGGATGTTATGTCAACCTATAGCCGAGACATGATGGAAAAATCACTATTGATGTTTTCTCCTGCATATGGATTATAATGGCTCTCACATAACATCAAAGACAGATGATAAATCATTTCACAGTTAGTATGGGCCACAGAGATGCAGCTTCCTTATAAGAACCTTTGACTTCTACTACAAATGAAAAGGGGAAAAAAATGTAACAATTTGAAATGTTGCTTTCCAGCTGGATTTTGACTTGAATTGCCACAAATATAGGAGGAAGTGACCCCTCCACCCTTACAGAAAACAATCCCACTGACAATGCTGAAGTCAGCTGGGAACCATATTGTAAATGGGAAATAAACTCAATCCAAAGGTTGTCAGTTTCAACAAGGAAAGGAAATAGAGTAGATGTAGAGCATTTCCCCACAACTGTCACTATTTGACAGTGCCCTCCAAGGTGGAAAGAGCCCAGCTTCTCTGATAACATGCACAGGTTTGTCAACCAACAGGCTTCCAGTTGCTACTCGACAAGGGTTCATGTAATGTAATTTTACTACGCAATGGTGCCATCAAATTTTACTACAATGGTGCCATCAAAGATCAATGTTCCAGAAACTCCAAGTTTGTATTCAACAGCAATGTTGTCAATGTGGAATCTTTCTTTGCAGGACCTCACTACAGAAGGACTGTGTGACCAGGTAAGAGCTCTCCATCCTCAACAATGAGGTCATAGCCCTCCATTCTCAACAATGAGGTCATAGCCCTCCATCCTCAACACTGTGGACTGTCTGACCAGGTCATAGCCCTCCATCCTCAACACTGCAACCTTCCTTAAGCTTGTATCATCATTACCTTTTGGTCTGCTCTGCTGGGACTCTCAGTGGCCACAGAACACACAAGAACAGGGGATAGGATGTTTTAACTTTTTACATGTGGTACATTACGGTCTACTCAACATAACACCCATGTGGAGGTCCTGAAGAAAATCTGTTACAGTGAGTAACTAAAGAGGGTAGGAAACAGAAATGTGCATTTGCTGGGGGAAATGATGTGACACACAGGTGTGCTTCGTGGGGTCTCTGCAAGACTGCAGAAAAGCTCACTTCTGTCATGCAGACAGCCATTCATTTCAGAGAGCTCAAGAACTGGCAACAAAAGTAGAAGCCCATGAGGCCAAGCAGGCCCTGCTGTACTGCCTGACCTCCTTTAAAGCATGCTTACGGGCTTGAGAGTCAATGAGAGGAAAGAAAAAAATAAGGCTACAATATCACACTTAGCATTTCAATGTGCAGGTGAGTGTCTTTTATGTCAGCAAATTATAGATTGCTCAATGGTAGGCTAGTTATACAGCAGATTTATCTCAATCGCAATTGCTCTAAAGAGCGTGGAACATTTGGTGACAGAATTATAGAACCAAAGCCTGCTTGCAGCCACAACGAACAGACGGGGTTGAGTGAGACTACATGGTCTGGTAGGTGTGCTTAAAACACACCTTTCTTTGGACCGACCACTGTGCTCATAAATATCACTGAATTTGACATTTCTCATCAAGTGTATGGATTTATCTCAGCAACGCGGCTGCCAACTGGGTGCCTGGTCATATCTTCAAATGTTATACCTCTCAATCCTCTATCTAAGTATATGGGGACCATAGCACAATTCTGTTTGTAAAACATTAGGAAACCTTAGGGAAGTAACCTATCCAAGTCCACAAAGCCGGATGATGGGGGGGATGTGAGTCCACATTTGAAGTCTGCATTTACTAACAACCCCAATGGTGTCCCAAAGTGTTTCAGTGTCCCAAAGCCAGGACAAGGAAAGCTGCCTAAAGTCAATTCCAGTACCTTCTCAAGTCACTATGATTTTGTCCTTACACACACACTCCTCCCACCCCACCCTGCCGTGAGACAGGGTTTCTCTGTATAACCCTGGCTGTCTGGGAATTCAGTCTGTTAGACCAGGCTGGCCTAGAACTCAGAGATCCACCTGCTTCTGCCTCCAGAGTGCTGGGATTAAAGGCATGTGCTACTACGGCCCTGTATTACACATGCTTTGAAATACACAATCAGAAATAACAACAAAACTCACAGTAAGTCATTTGGGATCCCAGGGCTGGCCCAACCCCTGAGCCTGATATGTTAAAGGGGCATCCAGGAACAATGGCCCAATAGTAACTTGACACTTACACTTAATGTTCCTCCCAGAGGAGAAGAGCCTTTCCCCCTTTCTAACATTGCTCTTCCTGCTGCCACAAGCACCACTCCCTGGGCCTGCTGCTGTCTCTGCCTGGAAACAGCTTTCACTGAGCCCAGTGATGGCGGCAGAGGCAGACACTTCAGTCACCTCCATCCGCACCAGCACTCTCACCACGGACACCAGCCCTCTCATCACAGTAGCTCCTAGCACAGTGCTTGCTGACTGGAGGTGAAGCCCTGTGAGGAGTCTCACAGAAAGGCTGTGAGGAAGGTATTGCTCACTCCACTTTACAGGTGAACAAAGTGGGTCTCTGAGAAGCTAAGTAACAAAGCAGGAGGAAGAAATGAAAGACAAAAGCCAGGCCCTTTTTTCCTGCATGCTTCTTACCAGGGCAGGGAGATGGCTCTAACTGAGTGCTCCATCTACATTTTATCTTCTTGCCCTCTGTTTGGAAACTCACGTCTACACCACATTTGTCTCCCTTGCAAAGACAAGTTTCTTGGGAGAATTGGTATGACCTCTAGTGTGCCTTTGTAACAAATCAGTCACTTTAGCCCAGTATGTATTATGCATGTGACCATTCTCGTTTTGTACTACAAAAGAATAGGAAGCAGGTAAGGGCACATAAAGAGAATGGGGGGGGGGGGCGCACAACATAACAATGTCTTAATGAATCTGACCTGTGATTCAAGAATAGATTTTCTTTCTTAATTTAGATGTTACTCGCCTATGCCTTCATTGTGCCTGGAACAGAACACTTACTGCTTTGTCCTTGGTGATTCACACTTCCTGTGTCAATCTTATTGCAGCCTACTGATAAAGCACGTATAACTGTACCCATTCTGTGGGGTTTTCTTTACGTGTGTGTGTGTGTGTGTGTGTGTGTGTGTGTGTGTGTGCATGCATGTTCATGTATGCACCAGTGCACTTTTGTATGTGGATGTGCATGCATGCATGCATGCAGAGGGCAGAAGACAGCCTCGAGCTGTGTCATTCTTCAGGGGCCATCTATCTTGTTTTTACTGGAACAGTCACTCAGTGACTCTGAAACTCACTAGTAGACTAGGCTAACCCTAGGGATCTGCCTATCTCTGCCTCCCCATCACCCAGATTACAAATCAATGCCATCACATCCAGATAACTTTACATGGGTTCTGGAGGTCAAGCTCAGGTCCTTGTGCTTGCAAGCAAGCAAGCAAGCTCTTTACTAACTGAGCCATCTCCTCCATGCCCCAGTGAGCTTTATTGTTTGATTTTTGGTCATATATATATACTTTAAAGACAGGTCTTATGGTGACTAAAGTTATGTTTTAAGTTTAATAACTGTGTTTAAGAGATCTATAAAGCAAAATTGCTTCTAACCTATAAGCCCTCCTTGCCCAAGGACAGACTCCTGGAATGCTAGGGGCTATTGTTTATGTACGATAACAAGCTACATGTTTTAATTTCTGTAAACAAGCTTGGTTGCCCCAGCTACCCAACCATACAGGACATGCTTGATCACATGTAGCGACGGGGATGGAGGGTGTTATATAGGCAGGAAGTACATCCAGAGGTTTGCTTGGTCCCATTGAACCAAGGCTGGAAGTACAGAGCCTTGTGCAGTTTGCCTTTATAAGCCCTGATGAATGTAATTTGGAATACCAAGAATGGACCCGGCCAGTGTCCATCGTCCTGGACAGTATTTAATGAAGCTTGCTTCAAATTTGGCTCAAAAATTGTGCTGGTGATCTTATTCTGACCCGGTGGGATTAATAGTCTCCTTATGTAGCATAGGCTGCCTCTGATTCCAATCCTTTAAACTCGGCATGCTGAGTACTGGGATTATAAGCACCTACCGCCACACTTTACTTTACTAGTCCCACTCCTGAGAAATGTAAGAAGTTTGGACAATCTATCCAAGCATAAAGATAAAATTTAGGGCTGGAGAGATGGCTCAGCAGTTAAGAGCACTGGCTGTTCTTCCGCAGGTCCTGAGTTCAATTCCCAGCAACCACATGATGGCTCACAACCATCTGTAATGAGATCTGGCACTCACTTCTGGCCTGCAGGCATACATGCAGGCAGAATACTGCATATATAATAAATGAATAAATCTTTTTTTTAAAAAAAGATAAAATTTAAAACTCAATTCCTGCTACAATTTTGAGGAAAAGATAATCTAAATTAAAAGAAAAAAAGGAAACAAATCGAATAGGAACCTTACAAAAGAAGATAACACAAGTGGACGAAAAATATTTGAAATGATGCTCAATATCATTGTGTCAGCAAGGATGCAAACAAGTCCCAAAGAGATACTACTGTATACTCACCAAGATGACAAAAATATTTGTACACAAAACTAACAATATGTGATGGCTTTGACAATGAGATGTGGTCTGAACTCAGTGTAGAGGCAGAGTAAAAGCTACATCCACCTTGGAAATGTTTTGGCAAGATCTACCACAACTGAATTTATGTCTTCACTTTGACCAGCAATTCTCCTCCAGGTATTGTGCATACATGTGTAATTGTGTAAGAGCATAGACAGGCGGAGCTAAAGGCTGGAGACCATTGGAACCGATGGAAGAGGATGGCAGTTTATCCTCACAACGAAAACCTATCCAGCGGGAGTGGGGTGGGGTGGGGTGGGAATTCCTGCTACACTGAAACACGTGGACACATTTCAAAAGAAGAACATTAGAAAAAGATAGAAAGAGATAACAGAACTGGGGCTGGCTGGATGTTTCCGCTGAGTGAAAACACCGCCTCAAAGACTGAGGATGTAAGTTCAATTCCTGGAACACAAGGTGGAAGGAAAGAATCAACACATACAAGGTTTCTCTCTCTCTCTCTCTCTCTCTCTCTCTCTCTCTCACACACACACACACACACACACACACACACACACACACACACGGTGGGGGATAAATAAACGTAAAAAAGAACACAAACAAAACATACATATCACACGGTTATACTTATATGAAGGTCAAGAAGAAAAGTGTATTTATATAGAGAGCATCAGAATCATGGTTACTTCTGAAAAGGAAAGGAAGTATTCATAGGTGGAGGTAAAAGGGGGCTGCTAGAAGGCTTTTATCTGGGACCAATCATGTGGCTCTGTGTGTGTCCACCTGCAAACAAGTGGGTGCACAAATGTTTGGGTGGAAATATAGGACAGAGGTCAACCCTGGTGTCATTCCTTAGCACTGTACACCTTGTTTTCTAAGACAGGGTCTCTCACTGGCCTGGAGCTCCCCAAGTAAGGTGAGGCCAGGGTGGCTGGCCAGCCAGTGCCAGGGGTCTTCCTGTCTCTACCTCCCAGCATTGAGATGATAATCACTCCTACCACACCCAGCTTTTTTATGTGGGTGGTGGGGACTGAATTCGGGCATACCACTTTACCCACTCAGCTCTCTCCTCACTACCTCCCCACCCACTGCTTGGTCTGTAAATGACACACTCTGCCCAGCACTGGGGATGATGTATTCTACTGTGCACTGGGAATAACGCACTCTATTGTGCACTGGGAAGGCACAAACTTCCCCTGCAGAATCCTTGAATGGTACGAATGTGTGCAGGTGTGCAATTCTGACAAAATGTACAAGGTATAAAGTAGGTGTCTACCCTTTGGGAGGAGTAGAACTGAGTAACTAACAAACAAACAAAACTCAATGAAACCTCAAGGCCACGGTTCTCAAAACAAAATATGACCGAGTGTCTCCCAGGGTCACCGTGAGTTCCACTGTCAGAAATCTGGGAGAATTTCATTGTTCGTGTGTGTGTGTGTGTGTGT
>CABHPP010116285.1:26210-43755 GCA_902168425.1 Peromyscus attwateri
TGTGTGTGTGTGTGTGTGTGTGTGTGTGTGTATCTGCACACATGTATATACACCCATGTGTGTGGAGGTCAGAGGCTAAAATCAAATCACTTCCTCTATTGCTCTGTACCTTACTTCCTGGACACATCCATCTCTGACTGAATCTTGAGCTCACTGACTCAGCAAGACTATCTGGTCAGTGAGCTTGAGGGATCCTCTTGGCTCCAAATCCCCAGCACTAGAGCTACAGGTAAGTGCCCCACACTTGACTTTTTCTGAGGGTGCTGGAGGTCTGAACTTAAGTTCTCATATTAGCATGGCAGGCGCTCTAACAGCCAAGCCCCAACTTCCCTCCACAGTGGTTTCACAGGGTGACTCATTGTAAGTCGTACCACACGGCTAAAGAACATTCCAGCTACCACTCAAGCAACGTTTTCTTTCACAATTCTGCTGAAACAGATGTGGCGTTTCTCCCACAAATCCTAATTAAGTGAAGCTGAAGCCATGAAAACCAATTAGAGATGAAAACAAGACATGTATAACTCTAAAATCAGTAGACGAAACAAAGAATACAGAAGCTGTGGCTCCATATGCTGTAAGAACTTAATGTTCCACCCAAGGAGATGGGTGAGGAGAAAGCATCAAGCACATTCCCATACAGAAACCAGAGGAATAAATCCCCCACAGGTATTAGCCAGTGACCTTGAAAATGATTTCATTTCCATTCTAACCAAAATATGTCTCACTTTTTCAAACAAAGCCCCCTAAGAATGGCCCACTTCTCACAGGCAGGAAAGGGCAGAAAACCCCAACTCCACATAAGTCAAACACAGGTGAGATGGCTTGAGAATAAAGAGCAGGCTGATGAGAAGGCAAAGCCCTGGGAAAGGCCTGAGGCTGCCACAGAACACCTTGCTCATGTCGAGAGGGCCCTTGAAGTCTGTCAACTAGCCTCCTGGGCATCTTCATTTAACAGGCGATTGAAGTTGGGAAGCATGCCATACCTATCAAGAGCTGCCCAGGACAAGTAGGGCAAAGGTCATTTGTCTCAAGTCTCCTATTCATCATGGACTTCAAATTTAGGAATCTGAAGTCCTTTTTTTTGTGGTGGTGGTGGTGTGGGGGGAGAGACAGGGTCTCACTATGTAGCCTTGACTATCTTGGAACTCAGTGTGTAGACCAGGGTGGTCTAGAACTCAGGAGAGATTATGTCTGCCTTTGCCTCCCAAGTGCTGGGATCAAAGGCATGCACCACCACACATAGCTTTAATGTACTCTTCAAATAAATCTAGATCCACAGTACAGTGATGCAATAAAAGAATCCAAGGCATTAATGGGGGTCTCAGATCACAGTCACAGGGTAGATTTTCCCTGGTTCCTCCACTGCTTTTCCCTGTATCTCCTTTGGTATTTTTGTTGGATCCCAAGTCACACTGACTCATGGGGCTCATTGAAGCTATCTCCCACATGCTTTTTGTCTTCCCTACTACACAGTACACACCCAAAAGGAGGGAATCCACCCAGCTTATCTTTAATACTAAGCACCCGACACATTCATCTGCTCGGTACTGCTGTTCGGTAAACATTTTTCCAGGAGACAGAGAAATGAATAAATAGACATGGGCTGTTAAGTAGATGTTTTAATTGAGAAAGTCAGGATGGATAATCATTGCTCACTAAGGGCTAATCCTGATAGCTCATTAATTACATTTGCTTCACTGTGACCAAAATATCTGAAAGAAATAAGAACAAATTTCTTTTGGCTCCCAGTTTCAGAGGGTTTTAGTCCATCACCACAGAGAAGCATGGCAGAGTGACTCAGCTGAGAGAGGTGAAAGCATGTGGCTGAAGCTATTCACGTGATATCAGACAGGGCAGCAAAGAGAGAAGTGAGAGGTAGGTATACCCTTCATCAATGCTGTCCATAGTGAACTACACGCTTGGGTGGAACCTCCAGCTTGTCCCTGCATGATCTGGAAAGCCCCCCCCATGCCTCTCCAAACCCCACCCTCTCAGACAATCTCCAACAAAGAAAAGGTGCCAAAAAGTCCAGTTCTGCATTCTTGGCAAAGATTACAACTTTCTCCCGTTTCCACCAGCAGCCCCAGTCCCCGCTTAAGCATTCCAGATTTTGACCATACTTGGGCACAAACCCAGCTTGTGGCAGGCACATCACCCCTCGCCTTCAGGCTATATTATAATCTCCCATCTTTAGTTGAGGCATTTGGCTTCTTGGGCTTCGATCTCTGGGACTGGAGAACCCACCCGGGAGTTGCTTTGCTCAAATAAACATGCTGTTATACTTTTTCAATTCGGCTTGATCTGGTTTACTTCATTGGCGGAGCAATCTACCATTGGGGTACAGAAACCCTATCACTACATCCAACAGCTGACTCCACATCTAAAGGGTTCCACAGCTGACAAAACCAGGCAAGCCAGACTAGGGAGCAGGTGTTTAAGATATGAGTAAGGAGAGGGGTACTTTTGACTCAAGTCATAACAAACAAAACCCTTTTTCCTTTAAGACAGAGTCTCATTATACAGTTCTGGTTGTCCTGGAACTCACTATGTAGACTAGGCAGACCTCAAACTCACAAGAATTCCAAAGGGCTTAGTGGTACACCCCTTTCATCCCAGCATTTGGGACCCACAGACCTGGAAGTACCACAGGTTCAGAACCAAGATGGTGTTTAAATTTTGTACTGTAAATAAAGGATTAAAAAGAGAAAGAATGAAGAACTCTTTTAATTGGGTTTCTTATAAACCTGTAGCAGATATTACCTGGATAACACACTACGTCACAATATTTAGAA
Organism: Peromyscus attwateri; assembly: GCA_902168425.1. Taxonomy (NCBI): domain Eukaryota; kingdom Metazoa; phylum Chordata; class Mammalia; order Rodentia; family Cricetidae; genus Peromyscus; species Peromyscus attwateri. Next base: position 29,003 of record CABHPP010116285.1, read on the forward strand.
AGCATCTTTGAGACATGTACTTCCAAAATGACTAGCAATATTATTCCACTCTCTCGTTCTCAAATTGAGCATCTAGCAGAGTATCCACTACAGAGCTATGACTTAGAGGTGGTGAGATTTTAAGCAAGTTATTTAACCTTCAATGTGGAGAGTAACAGTACTCTGTTATAGGACCATCAGGAGACAACTATAGTCTGTAGTGGAGTAAAACCTAGCACATGCAGCATTCAGCACATGTTCATAATACAACTATCATTCTACAGATACTTTTATATTCCTCTAGAATCTCATTAGCAAATCCTTAGAATTGACTTAAAATGATTATTCCTAACTTATTTTCTAGATAGGCATACATGCAACTATATACCCAAAGTCTAATGAAAAAACTAGAGTTATGAGTGGACGTTGAGTGCTGGTGTCTCAATCCTATTGTACAAGAGTAAGAAAGTGAACCTTATCAGCCTCAGTTTCCCTATCTGTAAAAGGCTAACAGTATGACGGGAGTGCCTACCTTCACAGGAGTTCTGCAATAATGACATGAAACATGCTAACTAAAACACTTAACATAAACTTGTTATTCCGTGGGAGATTTTTGTTTCATACTATGCACCTCCCTCAGAAAGTCTCTGCTTCATGACCTATCAAGGTGCTCACCAAATCTCAGCTCTAGGACAGTCTAAAGACACTGATGTAAATATAGGAAGAATGATCCCCAAATGGAGTATATATACCCTTTTTCTACCAAATAACAGGTGGTTAATTTACTTCTTTGGGGTATGGGTTAATTTTCTTTTAAGAATATTTTATCCAGAAGTAATTCCAAATCTACAGCTGTCAAAAGAATAAAAATGATACATAGGACACCACATGCCCTCTCCCAGACTCGTCACTGTTAGCAGTTCTGCCTGCTGGCCTGTTATTTGTTCTCTCGCTCCCTTTCTGTACAGGCAGTATATTTTCAGTTGTTTGTTTTTTTTTCCTCTTGTAAATAACTGGCATTAGTTGTATTCACCCTGACCATCTATCCATAGATACTTCAAGGCATATTTCCAGACAGAAGTGGTAACAGGTTAATTATATGTGGAGGGGGGAGTGTTTCTGGAGATTAATATAGGGCTTCATGAACTATGTTAGGCATGCTACCGTCCCAGGCAACTGCTTAATTTTAAATGCAGTATGCCACTCATTAATATGACAATTTTATTCACATTGTGATTGACATGGAACAGTAGACACTGTCTAGTCTAAACTGAATAAAATCACATTGAGCAGTTTGTTTTACACCTCAGTATTTCTTGTGTATGTGTTGTTTGTGTGTGTACATGCACCATGTGTGAGTGCAGATGAGCATGTATGTGTGTACGTGAGCATGAGAACACACTATGTGGGAAGTGTAGGTAACTGTGTGCCATGATTGCATGAGGAGGTCAAGGACAACTTTCAGAAGGTTTTCCCTTCCAATGTGGCTCTCAGGGATTGAACTCAGGTCCCCAGACATTCATGACAAGGGCTTTTTTATTCGCTGAGCTATCTTGCCAGCCCAGTAGTTTCTGAAACTGTGTGTTGAAACCCATATAAAGTCCTGTAACTGACTGTGAGGGATATGAAACTTTTGGCAATATTAAAAGGGTGCGGAATGTGCGGTGATGAACAATTAACTCAAACATGTAGTGAATCTGGGGTATTTGTGGCACTGTTTTCCCATGTTTCATTTCGCGGCTTCACTGTAGCCCCTGTTCTGAACACACAAGTGCAACTTTGCACTAGCATGCTGTCATGCCATATAACACCAGCAACACTGTCGACAGGAGCCTGACTCAGAAATGAGATGCTAGCAGTGATAAATTCCAGCATTTTTACTGCTCATGTGAAGTTTTCTGCTCTTACAGGAACATGATTTAGTTACACAAAACAGAAAGTCTTAAATTTTCCCTACTGTCAATCTTCGGCCTGTATCTAATGGGGGACCTTTGGATGATACTGGGTTAAACTGTTTGATTTTTAAAAATACTGTTTGAGCCGCTCACTTGGGTTGCATAAAAAATAATGATTCAATGAATTTTGGTTTGAGACTATCTCAGAGTTTCCAAACTTTCTGAAATGGCCCTAAATATGCTTCTGCTCGTTTGTACTATGCACCTGTGTGAAACAGCATTCCCAGCTCTTACCATCATAAGATCTAGCTGCCAATCAACTCTCAAAGACATGGAAAATGTTCTATGTCCTGCACTATCAAATGGCTAGCAAAGACTTAAGTGATTATGTAAGTATGGCCAAGCACATCCATCTTGTTTAGGCAAGTTTGTTTTCATCTTCAGTAAATGACAAAATTATGCATACACACCAAATAATTGCTTTAAAATAAGTTGCTTTATGAATTCTTCTTAACAAGTGCTGATTTATAAACTTATTTCATATATCTATATACCTGGAGTCAGATAAAAAATTCTCAAGCAAACAGGGGTTGTGGATAAAAAATGTTTAAGAAGCCCTGACCTATATCATGGTCTATTTTAAATTTTAACATGCGTGTGTGTGTGTGTGTGTGTGTGTGTGTGTGTGTGTGTGTCTGTCTGTCTGTCTAAATGTATATCATTTGAGTACAGAAGCCAGAAGCCCATAAAGGCCAGAGGAGGGTATCAGATGCCCTGGAACTGGAATTACAGGCCACTATGGCCTGCATGGTCTGAGTGCTGGAACCAAATCCATGCCCTCTGTAAGAGCACAAAGTGATATTAACCCTTCATTTCATCAAGTCTTTAGCAAGACAATCAAATCACAAGAGGAAAAGTGTCCTTACCTGGACTTTAACATAAATGCTCACAATCCATAAAAAGAGCTAGAAAATGTATTTGTTTCTTTGTGGGTTTTTTGGGGTGTGTGTGTGTGTGTTGTTTTTGTTTTGTTTTAGAGATAGGGTCTCATGTAGTTCAGGCTAGCCTCAAACTCCCTGGGTTCTATGCTGCTAAGTGCATCTATGCTCTTGCTGCAGTTGTTGATGTAGTTTAGGCTAGCCTCAAACTCCCTGGGCTCTATGCTGCTAAGGGCATCTATGCTACTGCTGCAGCTGCTGGCACCATCCATCACTGAACCCAGCCTTCTTAGCTTTCCAGCAGGCACTGAATGCCAGCGCTCTCCAGGCCTTGAGCACCACACTGAGACTGGTGGGGCATCTGGCCTGTGGACTGAGCAGCCTGGTCGTCAGCCTCTGCAGAGTGCAGACAGCCACTGCTGGACTACCCAGCCAGCAGCATGTAAGCCAACCTGTTAGCTCCCTTTGAAAGGTGTACTAATGCGATGAGTCGGATCCTCTAGAGGACCCTGACTAATACAATCACCATACCCAGTTTTACGTACCACTAGGGATCAAACCCAAAGGTAGGAGTGTGGAGCTCATGAATGCTAGGTGTGAGCACTCAACCAACTGAGCCACACACCCAGCCTATTTGCACTTGTTTCTACTGAACACACTTGACACAAGGAGAATTTGTGTAAAATACATTGTATTTTATTCTCTGGACTTACATATTTTTTGAAAAACTAAAATATAGTAAAGCCTTCTCTGATATAATAGGTGGTAAGGACACTATGGAAACTCTCATGTACCTTCAAAAATTACTGTGAAAATTGCTTTATAATTGTAACAAATCTTGATGGAAAATGTCAGCTAAAATTATAAAGCAATTAAATAAATTAACACGGATGCCAAATAGATATATTAGGATCCCGGACTGAGCCAAGGACTAATCCATATGTTATTAAGAGGAGATGCTTTACAATTCAGTATACATTTAAAAACTGATCTTCAAGGCGACTGGAGGCAAAGAAGCAAAACCAGAGCTTGGACTCTGGTGCCAGTTAGAACTGGGTCTGTTCTTGAGTTCAATCACTAATAAACTGGGTGCCAGCACAGATCACTGACTGGAGCTGCCCACCTCCCTTGCTACATACACTAAGAAGCCATGAAATACAATAATAACAAACTACAGCTCATCCTCTCAAGGGGCTTCAAACAGAGGAGAGTGGCCTCCTCTCATTCACGCCTCTGTCACTGGACCAAACAGCAAGAAGGCTCTTGCCCGATTCACACACCTTGGTACTGATAAGTTTTAGACCTCTTGAAGGCCTCTCTGCCATCACAACAAACCAAATCAGACCAAATCAGGAAAAGTCCAGGTTTAATGGGCAAAGTGTCTCTTTGTCAAGCACCAATGAGAGAGAGGCAGTGAAGGAGTCTAGGAGAGCAGAGTGAAATCTGAAAGGTGGTTTGTGGTGATGCTCTTTTGTACATTACCACACTACTTGCTAAATAAACCAGCTGATATGGCAGGTTAAAGGTTAAACACACACACACACACACACACACACACACACACACACAGACACACACACACACACACACACAGAGACAGACAGACAGAGACATAGACACACACACACACATACACACACACACAGAGAGAGAGACAGAGATAGAGACAGAGAGAGAACAGAGAGAGAGAAATCTGTCTGTACTTCAGGCCCATAAGTGCCTATGTACCCTAGAGTTAGAGATGACAGGACAGACAGGCAATCTATACAAACTATACAAATCACAACAGAGCACCTGAGACACAGAAATAGTCACAAATGTAAGTGACTATTAATGTTAGGAATCAGGCTAGGCTTCACAAAGAACAAAAAAATCCTTTTAATTTTAGGCAGCACTTGGATTAGAGGATAACCGTCATGACAGTCCTCAGATGCGTACAGACCTCTCTACAGGCTCCAATCAGAAGCACTTCATTAACATCAAACACAACCTGAACACAGACACACATTCCAGAAGACGTTCAGCTCCAGCTTCTTTGCTCCTGGTCTACTCAACCATTAGCTCTAATCATTAAAGACCATGGCTGAAAGGGCTGATTTCAGACACGCCAAGGTGGAAACAACAGTGCCTGAGAGAAAACTAACAGGTCCAAATAGTCCCCAAAGTAATGCATGGCTCTATGCATGAAGAGAGAGAGAGAGAGAAAAAAAGGTCAATATTGGCAGATGCTCAACTGTCTATCTGAATACGGCACCTCTGTAAATAAAGACCAGGGTCATCTGTTTATCACATCAAATTTAAAATGTCTTGGAGATCAAACGCAATCTCTTTGTAAACTCTTTTAATAATCAATACCTCTTGGGCAGGTCACACTGGTCTCGGGATCACAGAGAGCCTTGATCAACAAAACATTAAGCTGTAAAACAGGCTCCACGTCTCCTCCCCTGTTTTAGGAGATACTTCTTTGCCTGTGTAGAAAAATGAGGCCCTCCGAGCAGAGCCCCAAGACTTGGGAGGCAGGAGGGGGGTGCACTCAGCATTCCAGAGAAGCAACATTGCTGAATGAGCCGTGAGCTGCATCTTGCATCTCACTTTGACAGCAGCGGCACGGCAAATGACAAGCCCTGTCAGGTGAGGTATTTATCCTCACATGGAACGCGGCCACTCCAAAGCAACAGTCTCAGACGCTGTCACATCGGCGAAGACAGGAAGTCATGAAACAGGAAGGCTATCATTGAGGGAGGTACAGCAACAGAGACTGTAATTAAGAGTTGCTGCAAAGGGCCCCTCCGAATCATGCTCAGGATTGCTTGGATTACCTGCCAAGCCTCCAGTGAAGTCCTTACCAGCCAATCTCTGAGACAAGTGAACTTCTGAGCAGTCTTTCAATCTGGAAACCTATGCAAAAGCAGCTCTTAAAGGCTGCATAGGAATAACCAAGGAAGGAAAATAGTGAACTTTCCTCCATATTTCTTCGTTTGTTGATTCACTCAACAGGTAGTTATCTTACTATCCCGGCACCAGGTTAGGGGTAGAGGTCACCGAGGGAGGCTTGGCAAAGTTAGATTCTAAAAGGACAGACAGACACATGGTAGGAACCATAACCTAGGACATGGTAGAGGGTGAGGGGCTTTGAGAGTCCTGAGGAGGGCACCTGTCCCAGTCAAGGAGATGAGGCAGACCTTTAAGAAAGAAGAGGCATCTAAGCTGAACCTTAAAAGGAAAGTAAGGAACTGGTCAGAGAAAACAATGTGTGCACACAGAAGAAGGCGCTGGATGTATGCTGGAGACAGGAAGAAGTCTGTGTGGCTGACACATTAGGCAGGGGCTAGGAAACGGGCTGCATGTGCCTCAGGACAGTTACAAAAAGGGCACAAGACAAAATGGTAAACTTAGAACACAGTGAGATATCGTGTGTGTGCGTGTGTGTGTGTGTGTGTGCGTGTGTGTGTGTACGCACGTGACTACATACAAGGCTCACAAGTGTGAGATAAAGAGCTGCAAAGTCAGGAGGTCGGTCAGTCGGTCATGCCTATAAGAACCTCCCCCATAGCTTCCCCTCCTTGAGGGACACTAGTTGGGCTTAGACCCCTACCTCCCATCTGAAGAGCATCAACAGGGTCCTGTGAGCTGCACGAGGCCACAGAGCTGGCAGAGCAACCCTCACACTTCACACTCTGGCTCCTTCTGCATTAGCTCTCTTCTCTGTACTCATTGTTTTTTTTTTCCTGGGGGGGGGGGGTGTGATTTTCGGTGGTAAATATAATTAAGTTCTAGCATGATGACCTTTTCCTTCTACAGTAGAAACAGAGTTCTTGAATAAGGAGGACAATAAAAGGGAGAACAGCTACCACAAAAATAGGACTGTAGGAAGGAATTAAAAGGGCGATGTGGATGGTATGTGAAGTATACCTCAAGGAAGCTGCCACAAATTTAAAATAATAACCACAGAAGTGGATGAGAAGTGAGCAGCGTGGTATTTCCAAGTGTGACTAAGCAGCAATTCAGTGGTTCCTCTGCTTGTCGGTAAAACAAGCTACTGTCACGGTTAGGACTGAGTTCTGATCTGTGACATCCATCCCTACACACATGCTGAGGATGTCAAGATGACGTGGGATGAGAGGAGTTTTATCTCCTCATTTCCAATGGCCAGTATATCTTCTACAGTGTGGAGAACAGAAATTCAGCCCCCCACTGGCAGACACCTGCTCAGGGGGTCACCCTTCCACACATGGAGGTCAGGGACTATCAGCCAAGGAAGGTTCTGGAACCTTCATTTCTATTACAACACAAGCAGTCTCCCGATCCAGGGCTTCCTCAGCCATTCACACAAGGTACTGGTGAAGAAAGACCCCTGCTTTGCCAGGCATAGGGCCAAAGATCAAAATAAACACACACAGGGACGGAGTATCCCAAGCCTGCCACAGAATTCCACATCACACTAGCCAACTCATGTTAAAAAGCACATCACAGGCAGGGGAGGCAGCTCAGAGGGCAAAGTGCTTGCTAGACCAGCATGAGGGCCTGTACCCAGAGTTTAGAAAGCCAGATGTGGTGGCACAGGCTTGTAATCCTAGCGCTGAGTAGGTGTAGACATGTGGATCCCTGTGACTCTCTGGGCAGCCAGCCTAGCTTAAATGGTAAGCTCCAAGTCCCAGTGAGAGACCCAAGTTTCAGCACCCAAGGAATGACATCAAAAATGGACCTCTGGACTCCACTTACACACATGTGCATGTGGGTGTACATACACATGCATAACATACATATATCTATGCACATATACATGCACACATATGTGCATATACACACATAGAACACACTACGCACAGAAATGGACCTCATTTTTCTGCCACTTTATAATTGGATAGGTACAGTGAATTGTGATGTATCTTCTTTTTCAGTCCAAACCCCAACTCCACTTTCCAAATTCCTGTCTACTAGTTTCATACAAAGAGGACATCAATACCAAGTAGTTTTTCAAGCAAAGACAAACACTATTTTTCCATCGTTTTTAAAAAACTGAGGTTGGGGCTGGAGAGATGGCTCAGAGGTTAAGAGCACTGGTTGTTCTTCCAGAGTTCCTGAGTTCAATTCCCAGCAACCACATGATGGCTCACAACCATCCGTAATGAGATCTGGTGCCCTCTTCTGGCCTACAAGCATGCATATAGGTCAATGCATATAAATAAATAAATACATACAATAAAGAAATAAACCTTAAAAAAAAAACTGAGGTCATTTTGGACCTACTTACTAAATAGTGGCACACTTAAAATCAAGCCATGTAGCTCAGTCAGGTCCAAGAGATCAGTGGGGGCAAAAAATAAATGGGAAAACTTGCCCAAAATGTAACCATGGCAACACCACAGATGCATCAAGCAATGGTGTGATCATTTGCTTCATCCCCATTTCTTAAATTGGAATCTAACTAGGGGAAAAAGTATATGGAGAACAAGCATGAGTCTGCAATTACTGAACTCTGCAAAGTTGCATTCAACCTGCAACTGTAACTTGCAGGCAGTCACGGGACAGCTAAGAAATGGCCCTAGGAGGTTCAAGAGTCAAAGAGATGAGGATCTGCTCCGAACTCCCCATGACTCTGTTTCCCCATCTGCTTTCAGAGGGTTGGTGTCTGTGACACCAGCCAGTGTGACAGAGGTGGACCCAGCTGGATCATACAGCCTCAATCCTGTAACCCAGAGTCACATTCTCACTCAAAACTGTGTTACTAGATCAATAAAAATGGGATTAAGATCCCCACCCCATTCGCAAGACTAGATTTAGGAATTGCAATTAATCCAAATGCACATGGAGTCATTCAAGGATATTACTGGGATTAGAGTTCTCAGTTCAATATGGAAAAGCTGAAATGAGGACAACTAAGTCAAGTTAACAGGTCACCTCTTCTCTGTCAGATGCAGCTGCCAGTGAGTAAAGAGGGGACTCTGGAGTGCTGACCCAAGTCACTTGCAGTATTCTTCTTCCCCACAGAGCCTTGATTTACTACCAGGTAAACAGAGGGCAGCAGATTGTTCTAGAATCTGATTTCCTAAGGTTCTCAAGTCTATGCAAAGCCTTTGGTTAGTTACACTTGCGACTTTAGAGCAGTATCAGCAGACACTGGCGGTCTAGCACATTACTTACAAACTACTATATTTTAGAGAAAACCATTTCTAGACAACAGATCACAGTAATGGGAGGCCTTTGTGGATATTAATCTTCCTCTAGGAGGCAGTGTCTTAAAAATGGTACCTCGAAAACCTCTTTCAAACGTCAAAGGACCAAGTGACAGACAGCACTACGTAAAATTCCCAGTAATAAAACCAGAATCACTCTTTCCTTGAGGTGTGAATGAAATCAAATAAACGCCGTGTCTTCCCAAGAGGCAGAGGTGAGATCAGCCTGTTCATGGACACAGTGGGTCCATGTCCCACTCCAAGGCAGTTGCCCATTTACCACTCACAGATCAACACACTGCCTCTTGTCCTTACCCCAAAGGTTTCCTTTCAGAGGCCTGCTGCTCTGGATCTTGCTTGCTCAGATTTGATTTCATGGAATGGTTTTTAGAATTTGGAATCTTTAATCTTTGAAAATCCTTTCTTCCTACAAACCATACTTGGGAATTTTTAAATCTGGTTGTAGGGAAGGAGAGTATACTGTGGTATTCCCTCCACTGAGGGCCATTAAAGACACAGTGGCCTCCACCCAGGTCAGTCTCAGGGTCTCTGTCTGGCTCACTCCATTAAACACAATAATGTTTAGAGATGTCTCTGTTTCTAGAGGCTTCACCTTCAGCCCTCTTATACTTCACAGGAGCTCCATGAAGCTAGCATGGCTGACATGTTCTTTACACAGATCAGACAGTGAGCTCACAAAAGGTAGATAATTTGCTCCGCATTTAAAACCAGTATAAGTAGCAGAGCCAAGTGGAAATCCAGTCACACAGTCACACCATGGTATCATGCTATCTGTCCCACTGTCAACAGCCATTTGCTTCACTTAGGCTATCACTGGGTGGACTCGCTACTAAGTGTGCCATAACCATCAGCTGAGCTTCCTTCTCCTCTTTACACACGCGTGAGCACACACACTCCCACTCCAGCAGTGAGACACTAAAGCTGGCTACTTACAAGGCACGGCATGGCGGTAGAGGTTGTCCCTTATGGTCTGCTGGAGCTCATGATCCGGAGACCCCTTCTGGAACCGCTGGTTGAGGAAGTGTCGCAGGTCCTTGCTGAGCCTTCCTCCTGCAGGAAATACATAAAACAGACAGAGCACATCAACAAGAGAGGGCTGTGTGTGAGAAAGCAGTGTCCAGCACATCCAGCCCACAGCCCCTCAGCCACCGTGAGGAAGTGCTTCCGTTTCCCTCTGCAGGGGAACAGCCAGAAGAAGGCACCAAAGAGAAAATAGCCCAGAAACAACTAAGGTGTGGCCTTATCACATGCAACACTAGAAAGCCAAAGACCGGAGAATTTCCTCTAGGCTTTGCACTTAGACACCTGTGACATTCACAGACACTCTGGGAGGGAGAACAAGCCGCTGAAACTGCAAAGGGGACAATCTGCAACAACTGTCCCATTACAAAGCCCTCTTCACTGGTTACACTTGCAAGCCTGTTCGGAACTCCAGGATAATTTACTATAGCCAATAAGTAAAGATAAAAGCAAGCAAAGAAACAACGTAGAAACAACAAGCAAAAACCGATTCAGTAAAGCGCAGCCCACCCGCATAGGAACTGCTAAGAATACAGGAGCTACACCTCTACATGCCAGTCACAGGGAGGGAGCTCAGAAAAGAGCCTTCAAGGTCTGACCCCGGGTTGTATATTTAAACTTTATTTAACTGGCATATAAAAGCAAAAAATAATACAACTTAATATATAGGAGTATATAGGAGTGTACCATGCAATATTTAAACATAGGTACATACTGCACAATGGTTAAGGTAGCTATCATTTGTATACAGTGGAAACTTCCAAAATCCTTTCTTCTAGCTTTTAAAGTGTAGACTGCTGTACTATTATGTCTAGTTATCCTTCTCAGTGGGAGCAAACCAGTTTCTACCTACTGACAAACCTCTCCCCTGGTACCAGCCAGACCACTGGTAAACACCATTCTACCACTCTCCTCTCAATTACTATGAAATCATCTTCTATATTCCATGCATGAGTGAGATCATGGGTGTAACTTGTCTGTCTTTAAGATTCTTTTTGTGTGGAAAAAGGATTCTAAATAGGAAATGGACTGAGGCACAGCTTAGCCAGTTTGAGACTACGTTCAATCCCCAGAATCAAATAAAAACAATGAAATAAATAAACTACAAAATAAAAAAGAGAGAACACATATTAATAGAAGAGATCTTAAAAAGAAAAGAAGGACAGCCATTTCCTTTAGAGTAAAAGACTTGAGCAGAGAAAGGAGACCCCATTCTTCATTTTATAGATAAATAACTATTGATGTGTATATCTCCATCCCTTCCACTGCCTTTCAAATGCAAGGTACACTTTGCTTTTTTTTTATTGCTTTTGAGCCACAGTTAATTGTGTCTTTATTTCCTTGAAATCTTGTATACTTAGTAGAACAAAAGGAAAGCTTTCAAATGTTGCAAAAATGTGTCATAGAAAAGAGAATTTTAAAGAATTGTAAAAGAAATGGATAAAGACCCTACAGAGATGGCTAAAAATCACAAGAATAAGGTTGTCTTCCCAGCTGGGCAGTGATGGTGCAGACTTTAATCCCAGCACTTGGAGACAAAGGCAGGCGGATCTGAGTTGAAGGCCAGTTTCTTAATCTACAGAGGGAGTTCTAGGACAGCCAGAGCTACATAGAGAAACCCTGCCTCGAAAAACAAAAACAAAAAACGAAAGAGTCTCTTTCAGTTTTTATACAAAATGAAAATCAGGCAGAGGCATTTCCAGCCTTAGTGAAGCAACTCAGCCACTGGTCACAATGCGAACCACAGAACTCCTTGAAGCAAATTCATGCTCAGAAGGGTATTTGGGACTATGACAGTGATGCTAACATGACCGTATTTCCTACTGTAGCAGTAAACTACTGGTCTCGCTTGTCACACCTGCTCATTCTGGCACAAAGTTGTGAAACTGCATTTGAACTATTTTATTTCAGTTGTATTAAAACCAAGGTTCAAGTCGTCAAAAGGAAAATACATACATACATTAATAATCAAAGTTAACATCATTCAATCATTTATCACCTATTTATGAATGAAGCAAGAACTGCCTTACCCTCTAGACAGACAGGATGCTTCAAAAGTTAAGAACACACACACACACACACACACACACACACACACACACACGATGCTGACACATACCTAGGTGATAGGAACATACAAATTCAAATCACAAGAAGATCCCACTACATAGCTAACAGAAGAGCAGAATTCAAAAAATGAATAAATATATCACCTTTTGGCAAGGTTATAAAACAAGGTTTTACATACAGTTAGTGTACAAGGAGTGTATAAGGAGGCTCAGCCTCATGGGAACACAATTTAACAATGCCTTATTAAGTCAAATTTGCACAGAACAAGTAACCCACCAATTTCACTGGAAATGAAGAACACAAAAATAAGTCCACAAAAAGAAAACAAAGATGAATCGTTACAGTAACCTTAATGACGACAACCTCAAATTATAAATGATCCAAATGTTTATCCAGAGGCAATGAAACAAAATGTGATATGTTTGATAAAGTGCTACACAGCGATTAAAAAGGAGAAACTGTAAGTACATAAATAATATTGACAATTCTCAAGCACTTAACATTGAACACAGAGGCCAGACACAAAAGGGAACAAAACTTCATCCACAAAGTTTTAACATGTTCCCTCCAGAATAGAAGGAAGCAAAGACAAAGAGCAGAACACATGATGGTATGGAGTACCTGATGTATGGAGTACATGGATGTTTGCTTATGCACCAGTTTACATGTGTCAACTTCATGAAGGGCATTGAGAAACACTATACTACAACTATGAGTCAACAACAACCACAATAATTATTTCCAAATAACTTAAAAAAAATAACTGATTTAATTTTCTTTGATGTGCCTTGATGTGAGGGTGTCAGTTCTCCTGGAAATATATATAGTTACAGACAGTTGTGAGTTGCCATGTGGGTACTGGGAATTGAACCTGGGTCCTCTGGAAGGGCAGTCAGTGCTCTTAACTGCTGAGTCATCTCTCCAACCCTCCAAATAACTTTTTAAAAGACAGAGAAGACAATGGACTCTTTGAGGGAGATGCCAATTCGAATTAATAGACTGTGTGGTACAACACAGATCCTACACATCAGAATGCACAGACTCATACAGGAAACAGTTAGATGGGGTGGCTGGCTGAGTGGGTACCATACGCTAGGTACTGTGCTAGCTGCTCCGTTCCCAATTTCATTAGAGTCAAACAGAAAGAATAGGGCACATCTTGGCAGTGAACAAACACAGGTCCAAGTATGGATCCAGTTCCATGACTCATGGCTCCTGAGCCTCTCTCCTCTCACTCGTATAAATAGACCAATGACATAATAAGAGTGGGTCACATGGCTGCTGTCAACATCACAGGCGGTGACAGGATGGCACAGTGCAGGGCAGAGTGGAAGCACTTACCAAGAGATAAAAACTGTAATCACCACAGTGTCAAGTGGACAATTTCTGAGGTGAGGGGAAAAGAATAAAAACTTGCCCAAACATGAATTATCATTCTTTTTCAAAAATAAAAAAAAATCACATCAATTTGAATGTTATTCAAATGAGTTAGAAATAACAAGAGACAAAACATAAAGGCGAGAGAGCTTGGACTAAAGAACATTTCCAGTGCTTCTAGAAATGGGTGAAAGTCTTTTTGTGCTAAAATAGTGTGTTCTTGGGTAAACGGGCTGAGGTTCAGGAAAGAATGCTAACTGGTAAACTACTGGTAGGTGTGATAGTCACACTTGCTAACCTCTAGCCCCAGGGGTAAGGCACTCTGGGATGATTCAGCAAGAATAACGTTTCCCATGGCCTACGATCTAGGTGGTATTTGACAGGAAAAAGTCCTATCAGATTACTGACAGGGCCAGTGAGGCTCAGTGGGCAAAGTCTGCCAAACAAGCCCGAATTCCATCCCTAGAATCAACGTGGTCAATAAAAGAGAACCAACTGTTGCATGTTCTTCCCAACATGTTTGCCATGACACTTGTGCTCCCACGTACACACGCACACATATAAATAGATAGATGGATGGATGGATGGATGGATGGATGGATGGATGGATGAGTGAATGAATTAAAGGGGCACTGAACACTATTTGAGCTATGAGTAGCAAAGAGGTCAGTGATATCTAAATATACCCTTAGGCTCCAAAATAAATTCCAGAGAACATATGGGACACATTGGTTCTTTCCCTATATGTAACAGAGATGCATACCTCTATAGTCACCATCAGGATAAATCAGAGGTTTTCAGATGGGATGGTATTATCAAGACTCTGCTCGATTATCCTTGATTTTAGGCTCCAACTAAGCAAGCCAGTTATGGTTTATGGTCATCAGACCGAAACCCTCCCTTCTGTGGATGTGCAAAGGGCAGGGTTAACTCTGCTGCCAGTTAACATTTACTCTGCATTCCCTGACATTTGGATGGGAAAGGCTTCCACCTTCACATTCCATTAAGAATAATGTACTCTGAGCATCTAATCTCAAATTAATTGCCAATTATTCAGAGGACATGTCAGTAAATCTTTTCCTAATTGTCAAGGGCATTGTGCCAATGAAATAATAAATTGTAAGGTGGATAAATAATAAACTGTAAGTATGTCATGGCATCTTTACTTTTGTTCAAATTAAAGATTTGTTTTGTAAATGGAAGAAAGAACATAGGTCGGAAGTATGCAGAGCTTTGCCCAAGAAAAAAGTTCAGAACTAGGACTGGGGAGATGGTTC
>CABHPP010116286.1:0-18798 GCA_902168425.1 Peromyscus attwateri
AAAAAAAAAAAAAAGCTGATGTAGAAATATGAATCTTGTAATCCCAATGCTGAGGACATGTAGACAGGAGGATTTCTGGGGCTCATGGGTCAATGAATCTAGACAAATTAGTGAGTTCCATTCAGAGACCCTGTCCCAAAACTAAGATAGAGATTGATGGAAGAAGATACCCAGTGTCCACTCTGATGTCCACACACACTGAAATGCAGGAAAGCACTCCCCATGTGTACACACACAGACACAGACACACACACACACAGACACAGACACACACACACACAGACACACACAAAGACACACACAGACACACACACGCACACACACGCACACACACACACAGACACACAGACACACAAACACACACACACAGACACACAGACACACACACACAGACACACACACACACACGCATACACACACAGACACACACACACACAGACATACACACACACACACACACACACACACACACACACGCACACACACACATGCACAGAGTGCAAATCTAGTCTATGCTTTCATTTCCACTTAAGATTAAGAGACCCACAAGAGAACATTGCTTTTATCCTAATGATGTGCAAAATTGGGCTCATCCATAGAATCATAATTCATTTAGCCCATCAAAGAGCTAAGGTCGTGATGCAGCCTGACCTGAATTCCGGGGTCAGGCAGGTAGTAAGCCCGTCCAAGGAGACTAAAATGGTGGGAAATCCTCACAGGTCAAGTTTGGTGAGTTTCTTGACCATTGACCAGGGGCTGGGTTCTGAGCTGTGCAAGTCGCGGGCAGTCTGGTTTCAATCCTTTTTATTTTCTTTTGGAGTGTGAGGTGGGTGCATTGGTTATCTACAGCTGTGTAACAAATCACCCCACACTCAGTAGTCTGGGATTCACTGTTCTAGGACTCAGCAGTCCTCAGACAGTTTACCTGCGGCCTCCAGCTCGAGTCTCAAGGTGGCTGCAATTGAGGTGGTCAACTGGAGAGGCCTCTATGGTCAAGCTCACACAAGTGGCTGCTGATGAGAAGCCTCACCGCATGGTTCCCTTGAGGACAGTAGCTAATGTGACAGCTGGATTCCCTCAGAGCGGAGAAGTGAGTGAGCCGGGGAGAATGTCTAACAGGAAGCCGGCCTTCTGTCACCTAATGTCAGCAATGGCATCCTGTCTCTTCTTCTGTGTTCTGTTGACTAGAAGCCAGCCACTGGGTGCAGCCGACACCTTCAAGGGGTGGGAATTACACAGGACAAGCAGGGTGGGAGGCTGGATCATGGAAGCTGTCTGTCATGGTGGGAAAATGTTACATGGGGTCTAAAGCTAACTCTGAAACCTTAGGGATGCAGCAGAGAGTAGGGAGGTGGAGGATTGGGGGGTGGGGTGGGGCTTGTGCCAAGTTTTGCAAAGACTGGAGCCTTGACTGGAAAGTCAGGTATCTGTTCATTAAAGACTTGAGACTTAGCATTAGTCTCAAAGGACTCTGAGGCCTGAGAATGATACAGAAAGGACACAAACACATGTCATATGACTTTCGCATTCATCGAAACAAATGCATGTGGAAAGTATTAGCTCCATTTCATAGACGAAGAAGCTGAGGCCTGGAGAGTTTAAGCGTCTTTCTCAAGATTATGCAGTATTGTGGTCATGGCTGTACAATGCCCTGTAAATGTACCGCAATGATTATTATCATTTAATCATTAAATGATATGCCTACAGCAGGCAAACTCTATGCTATGTGAATTAATATCTTAATACGCTATTCAAAACAAAACCAACCAACAACAACAACAAAAGTAAGGCTAGGCAGGCAGGATGTGGTATGGTGGGAAATTTCAGATCTAACCGATCTTGACTTTGCGTTCAGTCGTGTGAAATGTAATAACAAAACACCACACGCTGGGCCGGCTCCCACTGATGATGTTTATGCTCCTGTGTTCTGGAGGCTGGGAGTCTGATACCAGGCTGCTAGCGAGACTGCTTTCTCTGGAGGCCTTAGGATTTGGCTTGTAGGTGGCCACCTTCCCTTTCTGGTCTTCAGGTGGCCATCTCTTTATGTATCTATATCCTAATCACTTCTTATAGGGATACCACTCACATGGGACCAGCACCCCTGACCAGCCTCTTTTAAACCTTAGACTCCCTTTTCTCTCTCAGTGTAGTTATGGTCTGAGTTACTGAGGACTAGAACTTTGGAGAGACATAATTCAGTCCACGATAAACTCCAAAGATTTGTATTTGTTTTTAGCCAATAGGAGAAAATAGAAACCACTATTATGTTTTGTAAAATAGAATCTGATGTTAAACATATATATGGTTATCATTATATACAGATACACATGTATACATATACCCATATATATGATATTTGTTCTGGCTTTATTAGTATAGGACCTTCTTTCTTTCTGTTTTTAAAGACAGGAACGGATATAACCCAGGTGGGCCTTGAACTTGCTTGGTAGCTGAGGAGGATCTCCGACTCCTCGTTCTGCCTGCCCCTCCCAAGCACTGGGATTTAGAGCACCTCACCCAGTTTTATGTTTTGCTCTAGTGGGACAGAAATGAGTACATGCTCATTCCTACAGATAAGCATTTGTAAATGGTAATGATTTAAAATAAATAGCTTATCTCGCAATCTCTGGATACTCCTCAAATACATTGGTGCAGAGCCCAAAAGAGGAAAAAAAAAACATGAATTACTAATATTAAATATCTGTTAACGTTCTTTATCACTAAGTGATAAGTGAAATAAGAAAGCATCCCCAATGTTTAAGACATATGAATATGGTTGGAGTTGTAATGTTATCTCCAGCCTTGTCATAGCTTTCCCGATTGTTGCAAACAGACCTGGACTTGTGCTGAGCGAGAGGGCAACTCTTCGCTTGTGGAAGGTAGTTTCTCTTCCCTGGTTTTCATGTGGCTTTCCTTCTGTGAGTCACAGTGAACATTCAGCTCATGCAGAAAGAACACACATGTGCAGTGTTACGTGAGGAGCTGTGCAGAGGGCAGAGTTTGCAAAAGGTGCCCTCTGATTGGTTAATTTATTGGTGTTCTGCTATGTTCCATTTTGACATAAGAGACCTTTGGTAGCACATTTAACTTTTCTCGGAAGGCAAACCCCAGCTTTGAAGACACTTGAACCAGATACTTGTGGACTCCCATACCATCTGGCCCAGAGGTTTACAGTCTGTCCTGGACTCCCCATTTGGTCTGTGTCATTAACATCTGACCACTAGTGACTGACCTGACCACTGGTCTTGTTCAGTTGGTCAGGGCAAGAACCCCAGACACAGGCCCACTGAAGGAAAACCTAGTATGTGCTTAAGGAGAATTCCGGGATAATTAGCTCTAAATGCTTCCTCCTGCCTAACTAACCCACAGACTTCAAGGGCACAAGAGAATCCCTGTTATATCTCTTTACAGATCAACCACAGACCTTCGCATTCCTCAGGAAGAACTGCATGTCACTTAAGACTGCCCTTTAGTCTGCTTCCTCCCTCAATTAGGAAGGCCTTTGCAGCAACCGAGGCCAAATGAGTCTATAAAAAGGGCTTATTTACCATTTGGCACTTACCCGACGCCAGCACTGTGTACTCTCTCTCTCTTTCTCTCTCTGCTTCACATTTATTCTCTCTCCACACCCTGCCTCCCCATCTTTTAAACCAATTAGGGAACTGTAGGTTTGGCCCAAGTACCACAAAAGCTGTTCTTTTTGAGCTCTGAATTTTTCAGTCAACAAGAAGAGGCCAGCCAAGATCCCTTTATCTCAAAGACAAACAAAGGCAGCTAATGAGGGAGGTGGGAGGGCTGGAGGGGGGTGGGGTGCATTCTGGAGGCTTTAGTGATTCTTTAGAGGAGATGGCATGATTTTATGCAAATTGGATTCAGTGCTCTGGATCATCTTAGCCAAGAGTCTGGCATACAGCATTGGCCCACTGGATGGCAACAGAGAGCCGTCTATGCCCTGGTCCCTGTAGCCAGAACATCTTTACTGCTTGCTGAAAGCCAATGCCTGCTCTCCTTCGAGTGGAACAATGCTAACAATTTTACTCAAGAAGAACTTGATGCTTGCTCAGTTCTCTTTTTCCCACCCTTGAATATTTTCACATTCAACTTCACTTATTAGGGAAGCAAGCTTGGTATTTACGGCCTGTGCACTGCATTCATGGGTTCCACATCCTCCTGTCCAACCAGTAGAAGATAGAAAATATTTTCTAAAAACTCTGTCTATATACTCAACACATACAGATTTTTTTCCTTGTCATCTTTGCCTAAAGAACATGGAATCACAGCTACTTGCATAACATTTACATTGTGTTAAATGTTAAAAATATCTGGAGATGATTTAAACTACATGGAGGTTGTACAGACACTACACCATTTTACAGAAGGAATTTCAGCATCAGTAGATTTGGGTGTCTGGGTTTCCAGGGACCAGTTCCCATGGATACTGAAGGATGACTATCCTGTCATGTGTTTCCCAAGGAAACTGCAATGCCAAATTTCTTCTTCTTTCTTTGAGATCAGATGTGTTGCTCTCTGAAAATAACATTGTTTTTGTTTTTGAGAACCAAGTAGCCACAGTAGCTGGGTATGAAATTGAACTCAACAGTAAAACTTGGCTTCCGTCAGATTTCACGATGAGCCTCCTGCTCTGTGCGAGTGACTATCAAGAAGATTAAAAAAAAAAAAAAAGAAGATGATGATGATAGAACATTGATGGGGCTGGGCACTGTAAGCAAGAAACAAAGGTGCTCACAGGGCTTTCCACACATGGGAAGAGAAACTCGCCAAACCCACTGAACACCACCACCTGGGGAAGCTGATGCTTTCCCAGGACTCAACTTTTGAGACCGTTCAAAGGCCAACAAAATTGGTGAGGAGCTATAGAGCAAAGCAGAAGGGTAGAAAACGGGACTTCTCTGACAGCTGTACTGCATATCCCAAAGACCCGGCAATGCCTTGCCTGGAGTTCACCCCACAAAGAGCAGCTGTGGTAAGCTTGTTTGCTATGTGGGAGAGAAGGGGAAAGAGGGCTTGGGGGGACTGAGAAGACCAGAAAAGAGAGGAAAGAGATGGGATGGAAGAATGGCAGGAAGTCACGATGAAGTTCTCCCACCCCGGTTGGAAACCAGAGCCTCCTGTTCGGGGGGGCGGGGGGGTGTTTTTTTTTTGGGGGGTGCGGGGGTGACGAGGGGGGGGGGCATCTTCGTGGCTCCCTGCTTGAGTGCAGGGCACAGGCAGAGCCAGACTCTGAACATTGATAAGTTCAGAGGGTCTTGGTCTGGCTTGGGAGAGGGGATCCTCATGACTGATGGATATGTAGCCTGAGAAGCCTCTGTCTGGGGACTCAGAAAGTCCAAAAATCCCTCCCACTGTCTCTGCTTCACTGAGAGCTGGAGCAGGACTGCGCAGGCTCCCCTGGGACCCCGAGACCACCTCACCCAGTGTCAACTGCTGACTGTCAATGCCTGTAGCCTGAGGCTCCACAGAGGGGTCCAGGCCAATGCAGAGTCTGCCTGGCCTGTGCAGGGGTACATGCAGAATCAGGAGGAAGAAAAATGGGGCTCCTGGATGCTGCAGTGGGAGCCTTCGGGAGACAGCTGGGAGGTCCGAAGAAGTCAGAACTGATCAGGACTTGTCTGGGGGATGTCCTGATTGAATTGAATGTAAGTTCACATCGAATCAAGTAGGATCAGTTCATATTTATATAACCTTATATAACAAGCCAAACAAAAGAAGAGACTTCTGGGCCAAGAGCGCATTGAAAAGACAAGGGAGGAGACTTCTCAGGAGAGATGACAGCATCCAGGGCTATCTTCAGATTAAATAAGAATCTGCTTGTGTATTTAAAACCATTCTGCACTCATTTATTGCAGCTGAAAACAGTTCCCGGATGGCAGCATCAGGGACATGAGCTGCTTCGGGGCCCATTCTCAGCTTCTCACTTGTCCAGTGAGTGATTTCAGTTTTTGCTTCAGTACCCAGCAAAGATTCTACTGTCTAGTGCTATAGGACACAGTACCTGCCCACCCCACGCATCACCACACCTGTTTGCCCCACACAGCAAGCACCCTGTCAGGAGGGCTCTACTGGCATTTCCAATTATCCAAGCGAGGCTATTTCAGAAAGGACAAAATGACGTGATCAGAGTCACCGGTAAAGTGTTAAAAGAAGGGCTTCGTGTCTCTGAATCTAGTGTTTGTTTCACACGTCGGCTCAACAATTTATTTTTACATATTTTCCAGGCGACCATATCTATAAGCTGCTTTAGTAAATACTTATACTTTCTGGAATCACCGTAATTCTTCACCTCCCTTTATAAAGCAACACCACAACACAGCATCAGAGACAGGTCATGATGTCCCTTCTCATTCTTGACAGTGTGTGGGGAGACCCCAGGATAGGAGGATTGGGTGGGAGAATTGCAACCCAATTCCACCTTCCCAGGACTGCAGCAAGCCGTTGACTTTGATTCTGGTCACCACTCACTACTATCCTTTTCCTGGAGTTATTTCATGCATCTAAGATACTAGGCAGCACACTACAGGAATTTCTTCTCCATCTCTTTCCCTTCTTGCCGTTTTCCCCTCCCTCTCTCCTCCTTCTCCTTCTCTCCCCTCTCTTTTGAAACAGGGCATCATGTATCCAGGCTGGCTGCTGCTCACTATGTAGTTGAGGATGACCTTGAACTTCGGATTTTTTGCTTCCATCTCCAGAGTGCCAGGATTACAGACATTCGCCATCATGCCTGGTTTTTAATGCGGTATTGGAGGTCAAACCCAGGCCACTGTGCACGTTAGGCCAGCACTCTATGGGCTGAACTATAGCCCCAGTCCAAGAATTTCTTCTTAAACAATGGGATCTGGTTTCTCAAAGCCAGAGGGTTTTACCCGATGGTGGATCTGACAGAGTCATTTTTCTAACTTGAATCCATTGAAGGTCTCCTCATCCTGAAGGATTCTTGGATTCCTTTTTTTTTTTTTTTTTTATCATTTTTAGTGCAATGAGTTTGGGAAATGTGTAAAGCCACAGAACAGTGTTGGCAGGCAGTAAAATGGTTCTCAGACTCTCCTCCAAGTTAGCCACTGTGTGGTTGTTCTTTTAAATCACTGCGCTCTCCGGCGGGACTGAGAACGGGTCCTGGTGGAGCTGCCCGCAGCAAGACTTCATTAGACACTTCCTCATTTAATCTTCTCATGTAAAATATTCCTAACACCAGGTCCCTTGGCAAACGCCCTGAAGAAGTTTCATTTCAATAATATTGCTTTGTATTTATATAACCTCTATATCCAAGGAGCTTGGAAACACTTATGGCCCATGCTTCATTACTGAGTTTAACCAAAAGAAAAAGAAAGCCAGCCCATTTCATATGAACAATTTAAGCTCTCCCTTTAGTAGGAAGGAATAAAAATAATATCGAGTTGACAGTGGGACACATTTGTCTTCTGAGGAGCCCAGCGTCATTTGGGTCCTGCAACTACTGGAGAATGTGAAGACTACATCAGGCAAGTGTTTAATTGTAAGTGACACGGTAAAGCAGGGGCAGAGTGGGAGTCAGGCAGACCCCAGTGTTCCATTCCGTGAGTGCGGGTTACAAGTCCGAGGGCAGTAAATTAAAGGAAGAAAGGAGAAAGTGACTTCCTTTCGTCATTCTTGTCACAGGTCTCCGCCCCCCACCCCCCATCTCAGATTGAAAAAAAGAAGTCTCCCACCCCTGCCCCGGATGTTGGATGGAAGGCTGTATTCTTTATCTTTATGTCCTGCTAGTTCTCCCAAGATGTTGACAGAAACAACACAGGACCTTGTCTATGGTAAAGTCCCAATTAGCCCAGTGCTCAGGGGACAGACATGGCCATGCTTTGAATTAAGCAGTAAATGAATGTTGCGTAGTAAACCTTTCTGTCTCGTAGCTTATTACACGTCTGGAGACCTGGCTGACTCTCCTTGATGGGACTGGCTTTTCATTCCCAGGCTTACCAAGATGTCAAGACGAGATGGGAAGGTCTGTGTTCTGCTTTCTGGGTCTCAGCCTGAATAGTATATCTAGCAAGTTCTGGAGGTCCACAGCTGGCATGTGTGCATGCGTGTGTGTGTGTGTGTGTGTGTGTGTGTGTGTGTGTGTGCGCGCGCGCGCGCGCGCGCGCGCGGGGGTGGGGGGGGTGGGGGGGGCGGGTATCTCATCTTCTTTTTCCTCCTACGAAATCAAGGTGCAGTTTGGGAAAAGCAGTTTCGCCTGTTCTCTTTCCAAATTCTATTTTTTTTTTCAAGCTGCCATGGATGACTGATTTCATGTCCAATGTCCCAGAGTTCAGCAGTTCTTATGCTTCTTGATCTGGGGAAACCGATACATTTTTGGAGTTCTAGAAAGAAAACCCTTAGCCTGTTAAATACTGTCTTCCCAGTCCCCTTAATACCACCAAGCACAGAACTGACCAGGACAGAGAAATGGTTATCAACTCTCCTGACCCTGTATCATTTTTCTTGCCCCACACAAGACTCACTTAAACTAAAATAAAACAGAAGCTGTCGGACAAGTTGTCGGGAGTCTCCAGGCTTCTCCAAGCAAATATTCCATAGCAGGGGACCTCTGGGCTGCTTGGCATAGATATGGCAACTTGAACTTGGCCCTCATCAGAGTGCAGTGCATATGGTGTTCAAAGTCAGGATTGCACACAGCAATTAACCATACTGCAAGCAGAGGGCAAATATTTATGGGATAATAAATGTGTGTAAGGCATGTTTGTGCTCTCGGCATAATTGCCAGTAGAATACATAGATGAATGGGATCCTTGCAGGAGCTGTGGTCAGAGTCCCTCTCCAGTGCACCTCATGGCATAAGCAACCTTCAACCTGAGGGTAAGGGATGGGGGTGAGCGAGTCTCCCCATTGATTTGGAATGAGTACTCTGGAAGGAACACAGCCACCTACTGCCATGTGATTTGGCTGGACGATGTACACCAATCCCCCACTCCCCAGAGTGAAGTATATGCCTCTTGTATGTGGGGTATAGATCATTCCTCTGAAACAGACTTTCTGTGGACCTTTGGAAGCATAAAGACGAAAGTTAACAGCCTGCTGCCATTGTCTCGGCAAATCAGGGCAGGAGAAATTGCCAGGGTAAAACAAGCTCCTATGTTCTCTATGTAAATTTCACTGTTTGGGTGTTTTCAGACAGAGAATTCAGAAAGTGTATTTTTTTCAACCACACAATGACATTGGATATGGTGTGATCATTATGACATTTTGAACAGTTGCTGCGATTTTATTTCTAAAGAGCCACAGGACAACAAAAATCCCAGAAAACAAATCCCAGAGTAAAATAGACTTTTTTTTAAAAAAAATTATTTTTTGTAACTTTCCTCCAAGCATGTTACTAGAGGGGCTTTTTTTTGTTGTTGAATAAAAGAAAAATAAATTGAGGTAATCTGTGCAATTCTTCGTACGCATTTTTAAAAGTAAAAATTGGAGTCTGGGGTTGCGATTGTCATCATGAAAGAAAACCCATGCACTTACTTCCCTGCCCGCTTGCTATTGTTAGGCACTGGGCAGATTTCTCTTCACATTCTTTCTGTGTTATTGTAGCAGACAAGTCTAAGACACTGCCTAATGTTAATTCTACCCGCTGCTGCCAATTATAATCAGAGCTAGTCAAAATAAACAAATTAAACAAATAAACATGTCAAAACATCTCTGATTTAGGGAAAATAAGCCAAGACTGAATTCTCCCAGAGTTTCGGCATAAATGATGGGCTGTGGGTTGTAAAACGCTCCATAACATTTTTTCACCTTTGCGAGGGGGAAGGTGGGTCAGTTTAGAATTACAGCTCAGCTCAACTTTGAGAAAGGGGTCTGCGACAGAAACCAAATCAAACCCAAATGTTGCTGGCTTTGTCGAAGGTAGTTATGATGTGCCGGGCGCTCTAGATGCTTTAAAAAGAGAGAAGAGAAGAAAGAAAAAGCAGTCGACGCTTTGTTGACATGTTGCCAGAACCCCTAAATCACCAGAGAGGCGAAACGCGGCGCAGGTGAAAATATACCAAAGGCGGATGTACGTTTCAATATGAAACATACTGTCACCGTGACATGTCCCAATCAGCACGTTGCAAATACTAGGCAATTAAGTTAGAAAGCTCTATTGGTTTCAGGAAAGGATATAAAACATGACTTTGCTACTTTGCTACTCAAGTGAAGTACCTTGGCTAGAGCTATTGCTTAAATGATGGGAGGGAGTGTGAGGTCGAGGTGTGTGTGTGTGTGTGTGTGTGTGTGTGTGTGTGTGCAAAACATTCATTGGTATGTTAACCTGTAAAAAAAAAATGGAGCAAAGTTAGGGGAGAAGGCTGACCTTCTGGCAGGTGGTTCTTGTAAAAAAGTGATCTCTGGAAGTTTAAGACATTGCAAATTATCTACACCCAGCCCTGGACAGCAAGCTACTCTGCTCTCTTCACTCAACCCTTTCTGATCTAACACCAACTCTATGCCGTGCAACAGGCAACAGCGCGACAAGTGGGCGTGGGGCTCATCCGTGGCGTCAAGAACCCTCCTGGCTCCCCACTGGAAAGTCACTAGGTTGAGTTTAAGACAGGGAAGTCAGTGACGGACATCGAGCAAGAGCTGAGGAGGCTGGGTGGGATTCGCTGTCCCAGCTGGACCCTTCCCTTAACCGGAGGGTGGGCTTTGGGGACAGTTTTGCTCTGCGGACAGGAGTTTTGCAAGCCTGTGAGGGGTGACATTCCCCACCTCCAGAAGACACCAGGCTTGATTTCTTCTCTCATCTTTCATGCTTTTATTTTTAATGTGCACTCTGTTTGGCCAGGGAAGCGGGTGGGGGTGGAAATCACCGCGCCTTTGGAACGCTGTTTTCCGAGGACAGCATATAGAATCTTGGTTATTAACAACCTCTCACAAGACAGTTATTTTTGGAGTGGCCTCTTAGGAGGCAACCTCTTGGAAGTGAACTCATTTATTTTGTGTCTCACTGTCCTGCCATTTCCTGCGGAGAGAAGGGAAAAGCGAAACCACATGTTTTGAGGAGCGAATGGAGGAAACCCCTCCAAAGACAAATGACGACTCCTCTCCCCTGGCAATTAGTCAAACCTGGGCTCCAGGCCAGCCCAGGTGCTCCCGACTGCGTATAAATTTGCCGAAGAACAATGAAAATAGCAGCTGATTGTGCTGACAGATTCTTCTGGTAATTTCCTGTTGTTTGGCATCTTCAGGTTCTTTTCCCACAATTATAGCTGCTGATGAAGTCAGGGACCCTTCCAAGTCATTTTCTAGCCCTCCCTGTGCCCCGTCTGTCATCTCGCCAGCCAGCAGCCTCTTGTCCCCAACTTAAAAGAAATGAAACAATCCACGTCCGAAGCCAAGAAAAGGAATATTTCGGAGTTGTAGACTTTTTCTTCCCTTTCCCAGATGTTTGAATTTAATCCCCTTGCAAAATACATATTTTAATGAGTCTGAATTTAAAAGAGGAAGAAAAAAAAAAAAAAACCCTGCCCTGCACCTGCATCATATAGAGTTTCTTGGCAACTGTGAGCTGGAATTCAGGTTCCTTCTGATTTTTCAGCTTACATGTTGGAAGGTTCCTGGAATCGTCCATCAGCATCTGATCTCATGGAAGCTGGGGTAGCTGGTGCCATGGCTGACCAAGGTGGGACTCGAATCCAGTGCTAGCTACGTGTCCAGCTCCAAGCTGGCTTGGGCATCACCTCAAGGTCATCTCTTGCCCTGCTTTTGCTTAAAGAAAAATTATCCATGCTCAGCTCTGGACCAAGGTTTCCCACTCTCAGTCTGAAACAATGAAACTGTTTTTGGACATGGTGGTTTATCCCAGCACTTAGGGAGCCCGAGGCAGGAGGATGGCTATGAGTCGAAGGCCAACACTTAACCTGCATGGGGAGTTCCAGGGCAGCTACAACTATATAGTGAGACCTTGTCAGAAATGAAATTAAATGACAGAAGGAAGCAAAGAAGGAAAGGAAACAAAATAAACTCCTGTTCCTTGTTGGGGAGAAGTTATACTCAAATCCATAGCACTTGGGGTGAAATTAAAATGAGGGAAATTTCATTTTTCTCAAATCTGTGTGTTATCCAGTATTTTCAGGAAGCTATGTGTGCTTTCTTGCTGTATGTGTGTGTGTGTGTGTGTGTGTGTGTGTGTGTGTGTGTATGTGTGTGTGCTCACACAGGCACGCAGAGGGAAGGAGCTGGAGTTACTGTTGAGGAGCTGCCAGGAATTGGAGTTTCTTTCCCCCTACTTCTCCCTTTCCTGGCCCCTCAACCCCCAGAGGAGAGAGGCTGTGTGAGTGCCGCAATGTGGCTTTGCAACAGAGCTGCCTCGGCTAGATTAGACTGCAGCATAATGTATTGAATTTTCCTTAACAGGGCTACGTGTCCCCTATTAATCAGGACTTCAAGTCAGGAGAATTACAAATGGAAAAAAAATTCCAGAATAATCCACAACATTTGAGAAGAGGGCAATCCTTAGCAGCTATCCCATCTGAAAGCTGGTCTTGAGCCTGGCTTTGGAACTGTCAGTCTGTTTGGTACCGGATATATTGTATTCATTGTAGCAAGAGACTTCCTGTGTGCAGGTGAAAAGCATGGAGAGAAAAGAACAAATATAAAAATCTGGAAGCCACTAGGAGATAGTTTTCTAGATCCCTGCACCTTTTTACTTCCGTTATGTTCTCATGTAGCCCAGGCTGGCCCTGAGCTCCTGGTACTGTTTCCTTTACCTCCCACATGCTGGGATTATGGGCATGTGTCACTTTACCTGGTTGAGAACCCTGGACATTTCTTTTATTGGCACATGTGTGTATGTGTGTGTGGTATGACAGGATGTGTGTATGCGTGTCCATATGTATGTGGGTACATGTGTTTGTGCAGGTGTGCGAGTCTGTGTGTAGAGAGGCTCAAAGTCGACATGTCTTCCTTGACCACTCTCCTGATTTAGGCAGAGACTCCGAGCCCAGAACTCCCTCATCAGCTAGTTTAGCAAGCTAGCTTGTCTCAAGGATCCTCCTGAGATCTGGGTTTACAGACAGCCACCACGCCTGCTTGGTGTTCAGGTGGATTCTGGTATCCAAGTTCAGGGCCTCATGATTTTGTGGCAAGCATCTTTTCTATTGATCATCTCTCAGGCTTTCCCTGAACTTCTGAAAAAATAACAGCAAAACATCTAGGTGGAGGTAGGGTAGTTTGAAATGACATGGGACATAGAAAAAGAAGGGCTCTTTGTGACTTGTCAATCATCATCCCACACTCACACACATACTCAATTACCATATGCTCGGGGGTGTTGATAAAAACTATTTATAGTTTTAGAAAAATGCTTTTAGTTCCTGTCATTTGTTATACATTTCATCAAGAAAGCCATTCATTTATTCATTTCTAGCCTATTAATTAATTTACCCATTAGTATACACACCATTTGTTAAACATCCATGGGTTTATTACCGCTCCTTTACACCTTTACCACTGACCATAATTTAATCTATTCTGCCCCCTTTTCAAAGTCCCACTTACCCCAAACCAAGTGGTACCTCCTCCTCACAATCTCCTTTTGCTTTTGCATTGTGGTCCTTATTAATCTTCATTTTCTCCAACTACCCACAGCACAGCTTCATTCACTCAGTTAGACTAAAGGGATGGCGGTGTTAATTAAGACAATTGTGGCTCCTGACCTCGTGGGTCCTGAACGACAATGCTGGCCACAGACAGCTGAATAGACACTGCATATCCACCGAACGCTGTGATGTGACAGTCGGGAAGCTACCGGGAACAGGAGAGATGCTCCAGGGGTGAGGTTTAAAGCTCAACCCTAAAGGCTGAGCAGTCTTCGACTTTACTGCCTGCGTAAATGGTCCAGGCTGAGAGAGCGGGAGAGAGAGAGAGAGAGAGAGAGAGAGAGAGAGAGAGAGAGAGAGAGAGAGAGATGCCCAAGTGAGAGGCACGCTGGGAAAGGAATGCTGCTATGGCCCCCAACACCTCGATGACAGTGCACACACAAAAGACCAGAGAAGAAGGAGAATGATGCCAAACTTCAACCCCCAGAGAAAAGCAGAGGCCAGATTCTGTGTATCAGAGGTTGTCACAGGCAACAAGAATGCAGACCTGTTTTGTGGGTGGAGCTGGTGTGGACAGCATGGAAGAGGCATACTTAAATCTGTGTTCTGGAAAGAGAGCATTGCCTGAGGCCTCGAGAATGGATTGAGGTAGGGCAGTGCAAGGACAGGTTGTCTTAAATGGCAATCGTACATATATATTTTTGAGCCCAGGTGCACAGCTGTCCCTCAATTCTAGGACACCTTAAATATGAAAATCTCGGCTACCTTCTTCAAAATTGTATAGTAGTCACATGTAGCGTGCTCCAGTATACTTTATTTTTCATTTGTTTGTTTACTGTGTGGGCATGTGTTGTATGTATGTGAATGTATGGGTGTCTGAATCTGTCAGCATGCTTGTGGAGGCCAGAGCAGGGCATTGTCTCTCACAGAACCACAAACTAACCATTTTGGCTAGGCTGGCTGACCATTGAGCTTTGGGGATCCGCCAGTTTCTGCCTCCCTCAAGCACATGCAGCCATCTCTTTTTATGTAAGTGCTGGGGATTTGAACTCAGGTCCTCACGCTTTCAGAGCATGAGCTCTTAACCAGGAGCCATGGCCACAGCTCCTCCAGCCTACTGCAATTCACTGCTAGATGACTTCCAATCCAGTGTCATCGCCATGTAAATAATTGCAAAGAAAGGCAAGTGTGTACACGTTCAGTTTAGTATGGAGTCAGTGCACACAGAGAAAACCTTTCTGTCCTGGGTTTTCTGTTTCTGTGTTCCCTTCACAGCAGCAGCCAGTCCTTGTGGCTGGATCACAAGTATCTGAGACCATATACCTTTTTACTCTTCTGTGCACGGGTTGATACTCAGCTAAGTATTTTGTTTCTGCTCTTCCTTCCCAGTAAGTCACTCCAGCGCCCACCGTCACCCTGTCCTGGCTTGTTCGCAGAACCAGACTTTGCTGGGTGACTCTCCTACAAACCCCCTGCACCTCACTTTACCAAGACAATAATCTGGGCCTGGCCTTTCAGCCTCTGACTTTCTCTAGAGAAAAGCACTGAGATGTGATGTGACGTGCACGGTCCCTAACATTGAAAGCCGGAGAACTCAGCCAAGAGGCTGGGTGAATTCCGCAGGAGGGAAGTGGAGCTTGTAGATCTGGGTGGGAAGAATTTGTGGTGTTTGTGAGCCCCGGAGGCAGACCACTTCCCTGGAAAAGTGGCTCCCTGAACCACCCACAAGGCATATTCCTCAATGTCCACTAGAGACTGACCCTGTTAGCGCTTGATATTTATAGCCAGCATTTGCCTGTGATTATATTAACATTCAAACGACTATTATTCTAGATATGATTTTGTGTGTGTGTGTGTGTGTGTGTGTGTGTGTGTGTGTGTGTGTTCTCATTAGGGGGAGGTTTATGAAAGAAGAGGGTATGTTGAAGGAAAACATATTGTCCCTTTGAAACTGTATTTCTGTTAAACCAAACAGGAAATTTTGCTAATGTCTGTATTAAAGAACAGAGTATGGGTACCTGGAAGGGACATTTAAAGATGAGAAGGTTAAGTCTCAGGAAGAGTCTTGTCCTGGGCCACACAGACAGCAGAGTCAGAACCAAAGAAAAATCTCTCCGACTCCTGATTCAGTGCTCTCCCCATGGTGCCCGGGGCATTCTCTCTGTGTGTTTATTGCCTTCACGTAGGGCTTGTCTGAAACCCAGCCTCCAGGCCTTTATATTTATCCAGGCTTTCATCTTCCCTGCTTCCCTTCGCTCTCCTCAGGCACCTGAGGCTGCTCCTGTCCCAGGAGGTTTGCAGGTAACTGGAGCTCTCTTTGGTTTTTTTCCTCTCATGCAGTCACATGACCAGGAGCTCAGCTCTTAGGGGCCCAGCTAGCAGTTGCTTAATCCTCCCAGCTTCCTCTGGGGCTTCTCTTTCTAGTTCCTTGGGCCACATTGGTGAACTTCTGTCTGTCCTCACAGACCATTAGCTGTGATTCTCAACCTTCATTTACAACTTTTACAATTGTTTTTTTTTTAAAGAGAGAACTTCATCTCAACCAACCTTGAGAGCCACAGCCTGTTTACTCACTCAGATTACTTGTTTGCGATTAAAAAAAAATCTTAGTATGTATGCGTGTGTGAACATGCACGCAACAGATGCCAAGGCACACGTTGTAGGTCAGAGGACAGCTTGTGAGAGTGGGTTCTTCCCTCCCACTGTGTGATCTGGAGCTCAGACTCAAGGAGCAGGCCTGTGGGGCTGGCCCAGCTTTCAGTCTTCAGCATAGTGAAACACAGACTATCCTCCATACATTTCATACACAGATCACCTTGTTGTCGTTTTTAAACTTAAATATATGTATTTTAAGTTTTTACAGCACCGGTATCATCCTGTTCTACAGAGAAGGTAACTATTTAGATAACGACAGCAAAGGATGTTTAAGTTTGACTGGAATCACTAAAGCCTGGCCTCCATCTCTTTGGTTAACAGACGCAGGGAAGTGGTGGCCTGCAGAGATAGACCTATTGGGGGATTTATTAAGGCAACTCCACGGTAGTTAAAAAGGAGGTTTATTTTGGAGGGTAACTTACAGCTAGTAAAGGGGTTGGTTGCAGGATCCGGGAGAGGTGAGGTGCAGTCCAGCTGGGTTCTCTGGAGAACTCTGCTTGGTCTGTCATCCAGCATCCAGGATCACGAGGAACCAATAAAAGCCAGCACATCACAGGTCTTAAGGGCTCCCCTCTCAGCCCCACCTGCGGGGCAGGTCATAAGGTAGGCCTGACGGTTACTGGAAGCCTCACTGGGGGTAGTACTTCCAGGTCAAAGCTGGAACGGCTACCCACTCCATAGACTGGTGGGTAAAGTGCTTGTTTCATAAGCATGAGGACTGATCCTGTACCCCCAGCACATAGGGTCAGGAATGACAGCACGTGTCTGTGACCCCAGCACTGGGTAGGCAGAGACAGGAGGATCCCTGGTTTCACTGGCTGGTCAGCAGAGCCAATCTGGTGAGCTCTAGGCCAGTGAGAGGTCCTGTCTCAAAAAACAAGATGGACAGTGTCCTAAGGGATGATCCCTGAGGTTGACCTCTAACCTACACACACACACACACACACACACACACACACTTCACTTTGCCAATCATCTACTCAACATATTCAATTCCAGTGTTATTGTAGAAAGTATGGGGAAATATTTGGAGTTAAATGGGCCCCTGGTTGACTAGAGGTTCGCACTCTAGCAGCTTGCACTGTGGAATGATGAGCAGGCAGGCTATCAAGGTTCCATTTTAGGAATGTCACCTATTAGCAACATGATATGGGATAAGCTACTTGGTCATTCCCAGTCCTTACCTATGGAGTGAGGATAATAGCACCAACTTAGAAGGCAGTTGTGACAATGTAACGGAAAACAAAACAAAACAAAAACAAAGAACAAAACAAACAAACAAACAAACAAAACGATGCCTGACCCAGAGAGAACTGTTTCCAAGATGAAGGGGATTCCAAGAGCTTTAAGAGTCCGTCTAGTAACAATGTTTACACATTGTAGACCCAGCACTGAAGGGGTTCAAGTCAAGGAAGAGATCACTAAGGACTTTCGTTAGGGCAAAACATTGTTACTGTGCCCCTGCCTTCCCCGCATAGGGTGTTTCTGCCTCACTTTCTGAGCATAGATTCCGGGCATGGTTTTGGAAACTATGATCAGGAGTTGTTGCTGGAAGAGAAAGATCAGAAGGACACTGGCATTTCCACATTGCTGAATTATGCATCACTCTTGCTGGGGAACGGTCCAATTGCTTCTTGCCCTGCTGAAGACAGATTGGATTTGATTCTGTCCCCATGCAGTTCTGGAGCTTATTCTAATAAGAACAACTTAATATTGCAACTGTACAGCGAAGCTCTCTCATCCCTCTAGGACATTCTACGCGTCACATCTTGGGCTGGTGCAGGCTTCCTGATGACTTCAGAGGAGGAAACTGAGTTAGCCTCCCTAGGAGGGCTTAGATGAATAATCTTAGAATTGACATTTAAATTCAATCAGCTTTTTTCTGGTTTTATTGGGATCATTTATATATATATATATATATATATATTTGCATTTGTCAAGGGCCAGACTCTGTGTGTTAGATACCTTCATGACCATTATTATATTGAATCCTCAAAAATAATCCCACGAGGCAGGTGTTCTTTTTTTTTTTTTTTTTTTTTTTGGGTTTTTCGAGACAGGGTTTCTCTGTGTAGCTTTGCGCCTTTCCTGGAGCTCACTTGGTAGCCCAGGCTGGCCTCGAACTCACAGAGATCCACCTGCCTCTGCCTCCCGAGTGCTGGGATTAAAGGCGTGCGCCACCAACGCCCGGCTAGGTGTTCTTATTATAAACTTACTAAAAAGATACAGGATCTGAAGAGAGCCTAGGAGGTAGCACATATTAGGGAACAAGATTTCAAAATGAATTGCTCTTAACTCCATATCCACTCTTGGCATGCCATACAGAGTGAGCTGTCGGCAGCCACCTTCCCCCTCCCTCCCCCCCCCCCTTCCCACCGTCATGCCCCCCTCTCCATTCATGTTATTATGCCCTATCAGTAGTACGAAAAAATGGGTCTCATTGTAGTATTTCATGTATGTATGTCATGAACTCTGATCATAGCCACCCCTCCACTATCATCTCCCATTCTCCCTTCCTACTGGCTTGCTCTTCTCCCCAAGCAGCCGCGCCCCCCCCCCCCCCCCCCCCCCCCCCCCCCCC
>CABHPP010116287.1:0-19779 GCA_902168425.1 Peromyscus attwateri
AAAAAAAAAAACCCAAACAACAATAAAAAACTGGAGGAATTAGGTTACAGATTGTGGATCAGATATACCTTTATTTAAATTCCAATGCTGCTCCTCAGTAGAAGTGTAATTTGCACAAGTCACCTTGTAAGCTTTAGTTTCCTTACTCCATAAACGGAGACAGTGATCTCACATCTTCCCAGGCTATTGTGAAGATAAAGGGAAACAACCTGGGCTAAGGGTATAGCCCAGCAGTAGAGCAAACCTGTGCATTTAGCATTATGAGGCTCCAGAACCACTGATAAAAAGGAGCCTAAGGCAGAGGGTTTATGAGTTCGAGGCCAGTCTAGGCTACACGGTAAGATCCTGTCTGAAAACAAATCAGAAAAGCAGAAAAAAAAAATTCATCCAAGTGTTTTAGACTGAAGGTAGAACACAGTGAAGACATAATTTCACAGCTGCTATTTTTCTTACTACCATTACTAGTACCACCTTAGAATATGCCCATGAGCCAAGAAAACTGGAGGGTTCTCATGTGTTTCCATAAATACGCTTGTAGAAAAATTCAGAAGGTCAAAGTAAAAGAAAAAAAATAAGTAAAAAGACCTTTGTAGTTCTGCAAAATTAAGCATCCCACTTCAAACTAACCCAGTAAAGCCAAAGAACTATGCTGCAGGGGAAGGAGGGGCTGGGAGATGGCTCAGCAGGCAAAGGCCACTAAGTGAGCTTTGGTGCCATCACCCCAGTTCGTATGTGCAGTGGGAGGCAGAGACAGGGGAACCCACAAGTTCACAGGTCAGTTCATATGGAGTATGCCGCTCATTGACGGAAGCAGAAGGGGAGAAGTGATTCCTGAAAGTCATCCTCTGACCCTAATGTGCATGTCCCCACTCTCATACACACATAAATAATACATAAAAACTAAAATTTATGTTGAAATAAATAAAATGCAAAGGAAAAACCTGTTTTCCCCTTTGGTGGCAGCACCCAAGTTTACCTAGCAGCACTTCTCTAGTTCCAAAAATGGGCCATGCGCACTGAGATCATTTGGGAAGCAAAGCTGCACTGGGAATACTGCTGAGTCGGGCACGGTGGTAGAGCTGGCAATCCAAGTACTTAAGTAGGTTCAGGACAAGCATTAGCTCATAAAAGGCCAATGTGGTCTATGAGAGACTGTCTCAAAAACCCAAAAGCAAACCAAAATAAAACAAAAAACAACCCAAACCAAACCAAACAAACAAACAAGCAACAACAAAAAACCCCAAAACCCCCAGCACATTATGTTTGATATGAGAAAGAACTGAAATCTCAATGATAAAGTCTTGCTGAAGTCCCCATTTTCTTCCAAAAATTTCCAAAGGAAAATGCAGGTACACACTTTGGACCAGCAGCCATATGGAGGAAATCTCATGCTTCACCATCCATTCTGAGCTCAACTAGGCATTTATGTGGATACTGTGAGTTACAGAGGACAGATTCAACTTGAAGTTTGGATCAGTGCAGATCCTAACTTTCTGCATCTGTTCCTGAGGTAAATGATGCTCATATAAATCTTTATTGTGTTTCACATCTTTTAGTTTTACATCCTCCCTCCTTCCCTAAATATTTTCTTTTCTGATACAAAGAAACAGCAGCACAATGAGTCTAAATTATATAACTAAGAAAAACAATGTGTGTGGAAGCACACAGTTCCAAATCAACCAAGTTCCATGTCAGTGAAACCTGGTGAAGTGTGTGAAAAGCCTGAACATGGTGCCTGGCACACAGTAAGTATAAACTATTTACTTCATGTGCAAGTCCACACCATCTACACCTCTAAACAAAGCTGCTCTGACTTTGTGGTCATACTGCAGCGGAAAACCATGTCAAGGATTTGACCCTTGACTGAGTTCAGAGGAGACAACCCTACGCTGGGAGATGAAGAGATAGGAAGAAGTAGATCAGCTGTGCTCTGCTCCCCTCACCTACCAAAGAAGCCTTGCTGTCAGGTCTGATAAAGTATTCTACCAAGAGTGGACTTAAAGGGCCAGAATGATACTATCTATATAGCATTTTCATAAATGTTTACAAGGTATTTTCACAAGCCTGATCTCCTTTTATCTGTACAGAAAGCTATTTGAGTTGGGTAGGACCATTATAGCTTTTCTTGTTTTACTGAAAAACATAAAGGAATCCAGGGAGGTTATATGAATTGCCGAAAGCCACACAAGTTGCCTATAGTAGAGGTAGATTGAAAGCCATATTTGCACTTTACCTCAGAGGGGGGAAATTCTCAGACAGTCCCTGGCAAATTAACTGAGAAAGTAGAAATAGTATTTTTTTAAGACTTATTTTATTTTAAATTGTGTGTGTGTGTGTGTGTGTGTGTGTGTGTGTGTGTGTGTGTGAGAATGAGTATGCAGGTGCCCAAAGAGGCCAGAAGAGGGTGTCAAATCCTCTAGAGTTGGGTTACAGGTAGTTGTAAGCTACCTTACATGGGTGCTGGGAACAACTGGTTCTCTGCAAGAAGAGTAATTGCTCCTAACTGCTGAGTTCTCTCTCTAGCCTCAGATGTATTAAACAAGGACTAGGGGTAGAGCTTTGTAGGAGAGCATTTAATTACCATGTGCTAGGTCCTGTTATTTCACAGAAAACACATTAAAAAAACATCTGTAATGAGTAAATACATGAAAAGATGCTCAAAGTCAGTAGCTTTAAAAAATTAGAACTACCATGATCTGGGTGCGGTGGTGCACTCCTTCAATCCTGAACTTGGGAAGGTGAGGCAGGAAGATTTTTCTGAGTTTGAGGCTGGCCTGCTCTACATAGAGTTGCAGTATAGCCAGGGCTACACAATGAGAGACCCTTTCTCAAAACAACAACAACAACAACAAATAAAACCAAAGACACATACACAAACAACAACAACAATAACAAAACCTACAAGGAGTAAAACAGAATCATTTCACATTTATTAGTAAAGTATTATTAAACAAAATCAAAATATAAACAAACAGGAGCTAGAGAGTTGGCTCAGCAGTTAAGAGCACTTGTTGCCCTTGCAGAGGACCTGGGGTTCTGTTCCCAGCACCTACATGACGGCTCACAACCATCCTTAATTCTGGTTCCAGGGGGATCCAATGTTCTTCTGATCTCCATGGATACCAGGCACATATGTGGTGCACATATACACATGTAGGCAGAATATTCATATACATAAAAAATCTTAATCTGTAACAATAAACGGATGAATAGCTAAACAAAGTGTTATATAGACCTACAATGAAATGTTATTCCGTCTTAAAAAGGAAAGAAATTCTGACACGTTTCACATTAAGGATTAGCCCTGAAGACATTATACTAAGTGAAATAAGTCACTCACAAAAAGAGAAATATCGAGTTCAAAGCATAGTCAGATTCAAGGAGGGAGAAAATTGAATGGTAGTTTTCAAGGGCAGTGAGCTAAGAGAATGAGGAATGGGTAGAGATGCAACTGGAAAAGATGAAAAGGTCCTGGAGATGGATGATGGTGAAGACTGCATAGTAATATGAATTTACTTAATGCCACAGAGCTGTGCATTTTAAAAAGTTAAGATGCTACATTTAATTTTATATATGCTTTGCCACAATAAAAGAAGAAGAACATACTTTGAAGAACTAGACTAGCCAGATGTGGTGGCACATGCATATAATCTCAGCACTAAAGAGCCAAAGGCAAGAGGATCTCTATGAGTTCTAGGCCAGCCTGATCTACATAGCAAGTTCCAGGCCAGCCAAGGTTACATGGTAAGACTCTGTCTCAAAAAATGAAAAAAAAGAAAAATTAGAATAATTTAGAGGAAAAATTTCTTTCTAGGTCCTTAGCTTCTTGAACTGTCTGGTACAGGCACTTCACAGCTTTGTTATTGATAAAAAAAAAAAAAAAAAAAAAACAGGCTATCAATGAACAAGGGCTTCCCTGTGAGCCTGGGACATTTGAAGAAGCAACCTAGGCAGGCTTTTGGGCTCTCCTGGACACTGTGGTCTGAATCTCAGTGTCAAAAGTCAGCTCTGTCTACATAAGACCCAGAATTAAAGGGAGGAACCATAAAGGGTTCCTTCTGTTGTCAGGCTATAGAAACCCTACAGGAGCCAGAGCTCTTACTTCTGGAAGACTAAAAATGGTCTTATATAAAAATATGTCAGTGGTAAAACATCAAAGGCCAACATTCAGCGCTATGTCCACTCAGTTTTAATGTTCTCACAGAGACAACCCAGTCATGCTTTGTCTCCAATGGCAGAACTGCCGGCTTTTTTTTTTTTTTTTTTTTTGAGACAGGGTCTCACTGTAGAACTCATACAGACCAGATCGGCTTTAAACTCACAGAGATATACCTGCTTCTGCCTCCTGAGTGCTGAGACTCAAGGTGTGTGTCACCTCACCTGGCATGAACTCCCTGGTCTTTAATGTTTAGTTTAGTTTGAAGCCTAGAAAAGATATAGATTGGATCTTGGGAGGAATGTCTTCTTTGGCCTACTATTGTACTAAAGGTCTAATATCAAAGTGTTGAATGGATATTGCTCAATGATTGCTAATGTGCTCATTCATATCTCGAAATATTTATATGTTTATGAGGATAGGGAGATGGCTTAGTTTGTAAAAAGCTCGCCACTCTGGGGAGCTAGAAAGGCGGATCCCTGGAGTTTGTTGGCCAGAGAGCGTAGCCCCAGGTCCCAGTAAGAGATCTTGTCTCAAAAAACAAGGTGAAGAGCACACTAGTTGACTTCTGGCCTCTGCATGAGTGCAAGCACGAACACATGCACATACACACAACAACAAAAAGAAAGAAAAAAGGAAGAAAGAGAAAAGGAAAAGAAAACAAAGAAAAAAGTCATACTACCCTCAAAATAAACAGAAACTCCACTCAGGGCTGGTAGTTAATCTCTCAGCTGCTTATATTACTGTAGTCTTTAAATGTCACAGTGGAAGTAATTAGCCACAATTCTGATGGCTATCTTGAGCTATTCTTTACATTGTACTTTATATGCTGTTCCCTGAATCAGGCAAAGGCAAATCATGAAGGATTTTTTTTTGTTTTAAAGATTTATTTATTATGTATACAGTGTTCTACCTGTATGTTTGCTTGCAGGCCTGAAGAGGGCATCAGATCTCATTATAGATGGTTGTGGGCCATCATGTGGTTGCTGGGAATTGAACTCAGGACCTCTGGAAGAGCAGTCTTAACCGCTCTTAACCGCTGAGCCATCTCTCCAGCCCAAAAGATGTTTTCTTGTTTGTCTAGTAAGATATGTTTTTAAAAAAAGGGTGACTGAGAGGTTAAGAATGTGTACTGTTTTTGCAGAGAACCCAAGTTTCATTTTCAGCTTCCATGTCAGGAGGCTCAAACCAAGATCTAACTCCAGCTCCAGGAGATCTGATGCCCTCTTCTGGCATCTGCGGGCACCCACACACATGTGGCACACAACGAGAGGACGAGGACACATACACACACACATACTTTAAGAAGATAAAAAAAAAAAAAGGTTGAAAAATGGTTGGGCATTGGTGGCGCACGCCTTTAATGCCAGCACTCAGGAGGCAGAGGCAGGAGGATCTCTGAGTTCAAGATCATCCTGGTCCATAAAGCGAGTTCCAGGACAGGCTCCAAAGCTACACAGAGAAACCCTGTCTTGAAAGAGAGAGAGAGAGAGAGAGAGAGAGAGAGAGAGAGAGAGAGAGAGAGAACGATTGGTCTAATTAGGATAATTATTCTGAAGCCATTTTAATACTGTTTCCCTCGACCCCCAAGCCCAGATCTCACTGAGTGTGGAAGATTTCTTTTACTATCCATAACCCATCTGTGACATTTGCCTTCCACCTCTACCTGTACATGTGTTTCCTACAGAGGGCTGCTCCCTCAAGTGAGATGTGTAAGGCTTCTGTAGATGCTGGGGAACAAGATGGAACAAAACTGCTTCACACCTGGCTCCCAAATTACAGGAACGCTGGACTGGAGCCAATATAAGCTGGCACAGCACCAGCTGAAATGGACATCAATTAATGAGCCTGTCATCTTTCAAGACGACAGTTTTTTGTTTTTTCATTCCTCAATCTGCACTGTTTCACGAACCAGCCACAGCACCCCGGTAGGGTTTTCCAGATGGGATCACCTCCCTCAGGAACCACACTTACTGCAGACTTACTGCAGGACTTGTTTTTAGCCCTCCCTATGTTTTTAAGCCGAGGTGATTACTCCACATTGCAGTTTTTTTTTTCCAGTTGAATTTATTTGTCCTTAGTAAAAAGAGAAAATTATACCTTCAAAACAAGATAAAGCTCAGAGTTGCCTAAAAGCTGATGCTTGTTTACTTAAAAGGCATTCTAAATAACTCAGATTAGTAAAGGGTCAGAAATTCTTCTCTGTATACATCATTTCTACTGGGGTCAGAGGCCAGAGAGCCTTGACCAGACAACATTATCCTGGAGAAATGGACAGTCCTCTAGTACTTAAGCAGGCCTTCTCTAACCACAGCAGGCAGTGTCAATGATCCACATACACAGAAAGGAAAAGAAATTCTGCAGATGTCTAGTCAGAGGCAAATGCTGTTTGAGAAAAATTCCTCAACAGGGACCAGCAATTAAAAAGTGACAGGACTCACTTGGAGTGATGGCACACACCTATAATCCTCAGGAAGCTAAGGTGAGGGGATCATGAGTTTGAGACCAGCCTGGACAAACACAGAAGTAACAAAATTCCACATAGTGTCTTTTATCCAATGGGCAGAACATGTTTTCTATGCCTTACCTAAGTGGGCTGCTCTGTAGAAAGAATTCCAAGGACCATGAAAAGACCCATGGTAAATATCCCATCCACGTTTAGTGTATATTCCGAGAACTGGATTTCATTGCCTAAGGGGGCTATCTACTGCTGCCATTTGTTCTCCTGCAAAGCCATGTGGCAGAGAGAGAGAGAGCCCTGACTGAGTTCAGCCGATGCTCGTTTCAGAGTCCAGCTCTTGAAGCAGGTGGCTCCTTGGAGGTATCACTTTAGGACTTAGGAGTGATTACAATCATAAACAACTTCACTCTGGGACATACTCAAACAAGAAGCTTGCTTATTCTGTTTTCTTGACCTGCCTGTCTGGAGTTGATGACAACCAAGCCAAATTCAAGGTAAAGCCCAGAACCAACAATAGCAGTAGGACAGGAAATAGGGAGTGGTTGAAGAAAGCTGCAGAATTCCATCTACACTCTCTCTTCCCCCCTTCAAATTTTAAATAAACACCTTCAAAAGGGGTGCACCTTGCACATTTCTGCTGACTCAGGTCTCAATCAATTTCCTTACTTTCCTCTACCAAGAGCCTGGAGCCTCCAGGTCTCAGGATTTAGTCAGTCCAGTCTCTGAAGGACATGCCATAGCATGAAAGAAAATATTTACAATATGTATTTATCTGACAAAAGACCTTATCCATAATATATAAAGACATTTTAAGAATCAGTAAGAGGGCTGGGTTTGTAGCTAGTTTGTCAAACACTTGCCTGGCAAGCAGGAAGCTCTGGATATGATCCCCAGCACTGCATACATCAGACATGGTGGTACATGCCTGTAGTTCTAGCACTTGGGAAGTAGAGGAAAAAAGGATCAGAAATTCAAGGTCATCCTTGGCTACAGTGTTAAGTTCCCAGCCAGCCTCAGCTACATGAGACCATGCCTCAAATAGACATAGTAAACAAATCAATGGCCTTGAACTCCTGATCTTCCTGCCTCTACCTCCCAAGAGATTACAAGTGTGTGTCACTAACACAAACCACCAACAATCTACTATTAAAATCTGAAAAAGATGTAACCAGATATTTCAGCAAAAGAGACATACAAACAGCAAATAAACATGAAACAATGCTCAACATCCTTAGCCAGGAGAGAAATGCAAATTAAAACCATGTATGAGAGACCTATCACAATGACTTGAAGAAAAACAAAACAAAAACAATCTTCCAAATAACTTCATAGTGCCAAGTACTGATAAGGATGCAGAACTACACTGATGTGGGGATATAGGATGCTACAGCCACTCTGGAAAGGAGCTTAACAGTTACACTTCCACTAACCATCCATTCCATTGTTAGGTACTCATTCAAGAGAAATGAAAACAAATCCACATAAAAACCTACTCATAAATACTTAACAGTTGTTCTATCCATGATTACCTAAAACTATAAACAGCCTAAATGTTCACTAAATGATAAATGGATAAACAAGTTGTGGTATAGCTATACAAAGCTTGGCAATAACAGAAAGAATCACTGATAAAAGTAGCAACATGGATGAATCTCAAATGCATTATAACATATGAAAGAAGCCAGACTCAAAAGCTGTATATTGTTATGATTTTGTTTAATCGCATTCTAGAAAAGGCAGAGTAACAGAGACAAAAAACAGATGAAAAGTTGCCTAAGGACTGGACGTAAGGAACAGGGTTGTGTGTGTGAGGGAATTTTGGGGGGTGAGGTAAAACACTTTATATTTACGTTGTGACAGTTACACGACTATGGGTTTTTGTCAAACTATAAATCAGGGGTGGCAAGATGGCTCGGCAGATGAAAGCCCTTGATGTACAAGACTGAGGACCTGAGGACCTGAGAGTTTGATCCCCAGAACTCAAGGAAAGTACTGACTGACTCCTAGAAGTTGTCACATTCACACTATGGTATTTGTGCACTTACACGTGGACACACACACACACACACACACACACACACACAC
This sequence comes from Peromyscus attwateri, assembly GCA_902168425.1. Classification (NCBI taxonomy): domain Eukaryota; kingdom Metazoa; phylum Chordata; class Mammalia; order Rodentia; family Cricetidae; genus Peromyscus; species Peromyscus attwateri. The sequence goes on from CABHPP010116287.1 coordinate 8,703, forward strand.
ACACACGGGGAGGGGTATTAAATACAAAATGAAAAAAAATGAACTGGAGGAAGTGGGACCAAAACGAAACACCACAACAACTGTAACTCTTGATCCTTGGGGAAGGGATGAACTAGAGGGCATGACCCCATTCTGAGGATGGAGAACCCTTGGAGATATAGGTAACTAGTGTGACAGGGCTGCACCTTGAGAGTAGAGGCAAACCAGATCCACTTTCTATTACAATAAAAGGAACTTTATGCTCCCAAATTTTCATTGTTACAGAGAGAAAACAACCTTCATTATGCAGATAAAAAGATACTAAGGCCCAGTCTCCTCCTCCTTCATTTCCTGTTCCTTTTGAGCAGCAGTCTCTGCTTCTGCAAACAGCAATTCACGAAAACTGACATCATCAGGGAAGTGAGAGGCCTGGGCTTGAATGGGTTAATATCTACAGAACCTAATAAAAACAAATCTTCAGATATATGTTTAATAAACAAACACCTGCTAAGCAATAGTTTAAAGTATACTTGAAGAAATACCATGTTTTTAGGAAATGCAGTTAAAAACAAAGTTGTGCAATGACAGCTTTTTTTTTTCAAGTCAAACAATTTTTTTGTTCAACAAGGTTTCACATAATTCAGGCTAGCCTTAAACTCACTATGTAGCAGAAGCTAGTCTTGAACTGATCCTCCTGCCTCCACATCCCAAAGTGGTAGGAGTACAGGCAGGCACCACCACACCTGGTTATGTATGTAACTAGTGTTGAGGTTTAATATCATTGTCTCATGAAACAATGGAGATAAGTACCCCTAAATCAATAGTTTGAAAGAAAAATATACTCTTTACAGTGAGGTCATCCAAGCATGGGAACAGAGTAAGCGGTACAGATAAAGATGTGTCTTTTTTTGTTTTTTCGAGACAGGGTTTCTCTGTGTAGTTTTGGTGCCTTTCCTGGATCTCACTCTGTAGACCAGGCTGGCCTCAAACTCACAGAGATCCGCCTACCTCTGCTTCCTAAATGCTGGGATTAAAGGCTTGCGCCACCATGGGCCCGGCCTAAAGATGTGTCTTTAGAGCAGTCAGTCAGTACTGGAGAGCTGAGAAAGCCATGGTTTGAGATGAAGAACATATTCCCACTTCTACAGCAGTGGCTGATCTCCACACCTCTGTCTCACAGCAGAACCCTTCTAGAATTTCTTGGGTGCTTCAAGAGAGAAGAAGGAACACATGGAAACTGTAACTAAGGTAGAAACTCAGCACACACCTTTAAGAGCACAAGCATTTGGCCTAAGCACTTGCTCACATACAAATGCAGAGAAAGGGCTTTTTCATTTAAATGGAGGAAGCTGCCATGTCCACCTCTATAAGCAAAAGTATTAATCATCCACCGTCTGGTTTTAATCCATATGCTCCTGATCTTGCATCTGAATGTATTGTTATCAGGGGAAGGAACATTTCTGCTCAATCTTATTTGCCAGCCAAAAACCTGAAAATGTGAAAACCATATTGGTAAAGTACCTTCTTGGGGACCCAGAAAACTGTGAGCTAAGTTGCTGCTTTTTTATTTGTTGTAGCCCCCCCCCTCCCCCGCCAATGATGAACAAATGTGAATTTCAGAGGAACTGTGGGGAGGGGGGGGAGGCTCAAGTTGAGAAAGCTCAAGTTACACGTCTTTTCATATCTTGGAGTGACACTATCCTCAGGGAAATTAGCACTTTCTCTTCTGCATTTCCCAAAGGGGATCCTGCCAAACAACCTGACAGACATCAGCCTGTCAGATGCAAGCTTGGGCACCCAGGTGTATCCCTCACAAGCATTTACAAATGAAATGGCAAGCCTGAACAGCAAGCTTGATTTCTTCTGGTTTGTGCTTTGCTAGCAGTAAAAGCAGGATCCAGAAAGTATCTATAATCTAAGCATGCTTTTCTCACTGTATACACATCCTTCCCTGGACATCCTTCCCTGTTCAGGCTAGACCACAAAGGGTCCCAATGCCCATATGTGTGCTTGAGTACCTTCAAAGCCATTAGTAACCACCCTTGTAGACTCACTCCAAAATACATGACAAAAACTCTGGCAAGATTAGGGAATAGCAAGAGCATACGAAACCAGAGTGTGCCTGAGCCTCCCAGGAGAACAGTGCTAGTGCTGGTAGGGGACAGACTGACAGAGCAGACAGACTCTAACCAAGCCTTGCTGTTTTCAATGCAACACAAATGTTTTCCATTAGAAGTTCTCTGCCCCACAAACACTCATACATGCGGCTATGAAATCCACATACTTAACTTCTGCTTTTTTGGCAGCCTGGCCCATCTACTTCTCCTGTTCCTCTGGAACAGAGCAGAGATGAGGATGAACAGATTCCAGTATCCCCAGCACAGGTAAGTGGAGAGAATCAGAAGCAGGCCTAGGAAACATAAAGTATGACGGAGCAGCCTATAGCATGGGGAGAAACAAGAACATTCCCTTTTGCTGAAACACGTCCTGTCTGGATCTCACTGCATCCATACTTCAAGTTTAAAGTTTGGCTTTACTTTCCAGTAAATTCTGCAGCTGATCTTCATCAGAGGTGTTGACCAATATCAAAAGCAAAACAGGCAAAACCCCTCAGAACACTCACTATAAAATCTGCACAAGTCGAGCCGGGCATTGGTGGCGCACGCCTTTAATCCCAGCACTCGGGAGGCAGAGCCAGGCGGATCTCTGTGAGTTCGAGGCCAGCCTGGGCTACCAAGTGAGCTCCAGGAAAGGCGCAAAGCTACACAGAGAAACCCTGTCTCGGAAAAAAAAAAAAAAAAAAAAAAAAAAAAAAATCTGCACAAGTCTAGTACTATGCCATAAGGGAACGCAGGCTGATTAGTAACCCATATTTCAAACACTCCGGAAGAGTACGCACTTGTAAGCAGCAGCTTCACCACAAACTGCACCTCCACGAGGGGACTCGGCTCTGCCCATTTCAAATCAAACTGTGGGCACATGGTTGTTTCATTACCCCTTAAAGAAAGACTAGGAGGAAAAACAAACGAGAAGACTTCAAGAAAAAAAGTGGAAAAGTAGATGGCATGGAAGAAATCCAAAGGAAATCCCCTATTCCGGCAGCATTAGAGTTCCCTAATTTCACAAGAGCAAAAGACATTCCCAGCCATGGGGATGGCTCTGAGGGTAAATCTGATCATCACCAACCCTGCCGACCTGAGTTTGATCCCTAGGACCCACATGGTGGAAGGAGGCAAAGACTCCTGCAAGTTGTCCTCTGACCTTCCCATCACGCTGTGGCAAGCACCCCTTCCTCCACCAAATAAATAAGTGTAATAAAATTGTTACAGGAGGCCCCTCCCCCATTCCTTGTTAAGCAATTGCTCAACCTACGTTCATTGTGCAATTCCAACCTTCCAAAGCTTTTCTGCTGCACATATGTAAACCACGTTTCCTCTGCACTCCAGAATTGAGAACAGTTTTTCATTTTTCTCTTTAGTTGTAGAAGTGCATATGAAAAAAAAAGTATTGCTAGATAAGAATTACTACAAATAAGGCTTGTACATGATTTCATATATGATTTCTGAGTTAATTGGTAGTTAAAAACATTTGAATTTTGTCTTTGGCAGCTAAAGATTAATGTTTTTAGTCACTAATGATAATGGTAACACACACACACACACACACACACACACACACACACACACACGGCCCACAAAACCATCAAACTCTAAAAAGCCTTTGTTCTAGATGATGACCAGACTGGAATACATGCAGCAATTACAAATGGCAGTCCCCACTTGAGACCGAAAATTCTAATGGAAGGCTGGATATCACAAACTTTCTTTTTAGAGAAACCAAATTAAACAGACAGCAAAAATAATGTGTATTCAGAAAGAAGCATGACTAAAAATCCAAGTGGTCAGATAGGCAGACAAATTTGATATATAAAAATCTCAAGTTGTGGCCAGCCTGGTCTATAGTGTGAGTTCCAGGACCGCCAATGCTACATAATGAGACCCTGTTTAAAAAAAAAAAAAAAATCCAGACAAGAAAAAAATGAAACCCAGCAAATAAAAACAATAAAGAGAAAGAAGGGGGGTGGGGTGGAGAGAAAGGAAAAAAGGGAGGGAGAGGAGAAAGCAATGAATCTGAAGAAGAGAAAGAAACTGAAGAAAACCAATCTATGGAACCATAACTAGAGTCTTAACATATACATATAGAATTCCAAAAAGGGGACAATGGCACAGAAAAAAAAAGAATATCCGAAATATATTCCAAATATGATGAAAAAACATCAACCTGTAAGTCTTAGAGGACCAGTAAAAAACTCAAGCAAAATAAATATAAAAATAAATCCCCCTGACGTATATCTCAAACTTCTAAAAACTGAAGTTAAAAAGAAAAATCCCAGAGATTCACTGATAATTCAGTCAGTAGAATGCTTGCTTTGCAAACACGAGGACCTGAGTTCCAGTCTAGGACTGAGGTAAAAATGCCAGGTGTAATGGCATGTGCTTGTAATTCCAACCCTGGGAAGGCAGAAACAGGAGGGTCCCTGGGTTTGCTGGCCAGTTAGTCTGGTGTAACTGGTGAGCTCCAGGCTAACAAGAGACCCTGTCTCAAAGGAGGGGAAAAGCAAGAACATCTGATGTTGGTGTTCTGGCTCCAACTCACAGATGCACACACTAACATATACACGAGTACATAAAAACAAAGAAAACAAAACAAAAAACCCAAAGGAGTCGAAATAAAATATTACAAAGAGAGCCGTAAGAATGACTGCTAACTCCTTATGAAAAACCAGTGGAAGTTAGATGATAATACAATTACATCCTAAAAGTGTGCAGAAAGGAAAACAAAAACAAAAACAAAACTTCAGTCAGTAATTATATTTCCGATAGAAAAAGCCATAAGGTTAGCCGGGCGGTGGTGGCGCACGCCTTTAATCCCAGCACTCGGGAGGCAGAGCCAGGCGGATCTCTATGAATTCGAGGCCAGCCTGGTCTCCCAAGCGAGTTCCAGGAAAGGCGCAAAGCTACACAGAGAAACCCTGTCCAAAAAAACCAAAAAAAAAAAAAAAAAAAAAAAAGGTATTTATTTATGTGTGTGTATACCCTGTTCATCTGTATGTGTGCCATGTGTGCAATCAACCACAGAGACCAGAAGAGAATGTCAGATACCCTGGATGGAATTACAGACAGCTGTGAGCCCCTTGATGTGGATACTGGGATCTGAACCCAGGTCCTCAGCTAGAGCAGCAAGTGTTCGTTGTTTTTTTTTTTTTTTTTGGTTTTTCGAGACAGGGTTTCTCTGTGTTGTTTTGCTGCCGGTCCTGGATCTCACTCTGTAGACCAGGCTGGCCTCGAACTTACAGAGATCTGCCTGGTTCTGCCTCCTGAGTGCTGGGATTAAAGGCATGCGCCGCCCGTCTCAGCAGCAAGTTTTTAACTATTGAACCATCTCTCCAGCCCCAGAAGCCAATGATGAGAAGAAATAGATATACTTTTAAACAAAGGCTATGGAATCTGAACCTGGTGATGGCTGCCCATAATCCTAGCACTTTCAAAGCTGTCTCTAGAACCATCACTTGTGTGTGTGTGTATGTGTGCATGCATGTGTGAAGGTGTGTGTGTGTGTATGTGAAAACAAGAACAGTTTAAGGAAACAAAGTCAGAAGTGAAATGTAACACTAGAAGTGTTGGAGAAAATCTCTATGACCTTGGGAATAAGGTAAAGATTCCTAAGACAAAAAAAGCTATTAAATTGTAAAGAAGAAATTTAAAAATTGAACTTTAGAGGGCTGGAGAGATGGCTCAGTAGTTAGGAGCACTGGCTGCTCTTTCAGAGGTCCTGACTTCGATTCCCAGCAACTGCATGGTGGCTCACAACCCTCTATAGTGGGATCTGATACCCTCTTCTGGAGTAAAGGCATACATGCAGATAGAGCACTCTAAAATAAAAACAAAACAAAACAAACCTGAACTTTATTAAGAGCAAAAGAATTTGCTGTTTTGACTATGTAAACAAAGTAACAAAGAGAAAACATAATTATGAATTAAAATATTCACAGGGTATATCTGACAAGTATTTGTACTCAGAATATATAAAGAACTTTTACAACACAACTAAAAACAAAACATAACAATAACAAATTGTGTTTATAAAGTGCCAGCAGATCTAAAATATTCCCAAAGAACACCACACAGTTCCTAATGTGCAATGATTCAATTAAGAATTTTTTTTTTTTTTTGGATGATGATGAGCAGCGGTGGCATAGGCCTTTAATCCCAGCACTCAAGAGGCAGAGGCAGGTGGATCACTGGGAGTTCAAGGCCAGCCTGGTCTACAAATCAAGTTCCAGGATAGCCAGAGACAGAGACACCCTGTCTCAAAAAGGATTTTCTGACATTATAATAGTATGAGAACAGATGTATTCAGTAGAAATTATTTCAAATTTTGAATTTTGATTTTTTTCCCCAGCCAAGGATAAAGTGACTGGCAGTCTTCAGTGTGTGGTGTTGTTATGATTTTGCTATTTTAGGTATATCAAGTGTATTTGGTTTAGAGTATTCCCAACTTCTAATGAGTTCATTGGGACCTAACTCCAATGTAAGTTGAGGAAGATCTGTAGTGTAAGCTGCCAATAAAACAATAAAAACATACTCACCATTAATGTGGGAAATGCTAATCAAAACTAAGATGAGGACCCGCATGATGGCTCAGTGCCGGTAAGACTAACCACCTGAACTTGATCACTAGGACCCACATGGTGGACAGAAAACCAACCTCCACATGCATGCTGTAACACTCCTACCTTCTCAAAATAAAATGTAAAAACAAAACAACAACAAAAACCCCCACCAAGAAGAGATACTATTTCTCACTTAATAGCATAGATAAAAATGATAAAGATTAGAAATACCAAGTGGTAGTTGGGCCTCGGGTATAAGCTTATAATCATAGCACTCAGGAGGCTGAGGTAGAAGAATCTCCAGATCTGAGCTATCCTAGGCTGCACATGGAGACTATCAAATCAAAACAAAACAAAGAAAAAAGATATAACCAAGAAAAACCAAGTGGGGGCTTGAAATGGTTCAATGGTTAAGAGCACTGCATATTCTTACCTAGGACTCAGGTTCAGATCCAAGCACTCACAGTTCACAGTCTCTGTTACTCCAATTCTAGGGGATCTTATGCCCCCTTCTGAACTCTGAGGGCACTAAGCACATACATGGTACCCACATATACATGCAGGGAAAACAAGCATACACCAAAGTCAACCAAAAACTGTGCTTTAAAATGTAATTGTATATCTCTAAAATTATTAAGTAAAATATTTTCATAAAAAAGTTAATGGCTAGGGTAGAAAGAACTGGGACAGAATGTTTACATCCACAGTTTTATTCTAATGATAATGTGTCCTTCTCTTACCAATTTCATTGTTTTGTTTTTGAGATAAAGATTCACTATGTAACCCCAGCAGGCCTGGAATTTGTTATGTAGACCAAGCTGGCCTTGAACTCACAGATTCACCTGCCAACACTGTGATCAAAGGTGTGAACCAAACATTGGCCTGTTTGTTTCTTAAATCACACTTATTTGTTTGTTTGGCGTCAGGAGGTGGTTTACATATGCCACAATACAAACTTGCAAATGTCAGTTCTCTCCTGCTATTCAGGTCCCTAGGATCTAATTCAGGTAGGGCAGCAAGTGCCTTTATCCACTAACAGGCTCTGTGGATTTAACTCATCATCCTCCCAAGTGCTAGAATTATAGGTGTTTGTCAACACAATCAGCTTGAAAGGTTTCAGTGTGTGGGGTATGGGGGGAAAGAAGAAGGGGTGGAGAGGAAGGGAGATTTATAGCTCAGACAGGTCTGGAATTCGCCTAATCCTCCTGCTTCTGCCTCCAGAGTACTAGGATTACAGGTGTGCAACATGACTGACTTACCAATTTCATCAATTTGTGTGTGTGTGTGTGTGTGTGTGTGTGTGTGTGTGTGTGTTGGCTAAAGGTTGATGTTTGGTGTCTTCCCCAGCTGTTCTCACTGAACTTGGAACTTCTCTGATTGGCTGGACTGGCTGGCCAACAAGCCTCAGGGATGCTTCTGTCCGGCTCTACTCCCACACAGGATCACAAGCACGCAACACACACTGCCATGTCCGGCTTTTTATGTGAACCTGGAGATCCACACTCACGTCCTCGGGCTTGTACAGCAGACACTGATGGAGTCATCTCCTCAGCCTCAAGTTTATTTTTAATTGTGGCCTATATTTATTAAGACTAGAGCCAAGAATTGTTTATATGCATGAATGTAGGCAGGTTTCACAGGTAGGGAAGCAGGCTACTTACACAGCTGACTTTCAGGTTTTATCTATCCATTATCCACATCAGCCAACTGCAAGTGTAATTACTTGTTATATACAGGCTGTCATGCCTGCAGAGTTCAGGATACAGGTTTTCTGTCCCTTAGATGTTACACTACCAATACTCTTCGATTTTGTCCTTGGAACACACTTCTAAAATGATATAGATCATCCTAAGAACACTTCTTGGATAATTCTCAATGGTTTGTTTAAAAAAAAAAAAAAATCAAGTTTATTCTCCAAAGATTCATACTCTAGATACTCAGAAATTTTTAAGATTTGAAGACATGCAACCCAGAAAGCCAGAGGGAAACTCAATTCAAGTTCTTCATATGAACTCTTACTTCTTTGTATTGTTCTTAAGAACAATTCTGGAAGGTCAGATTATCTCCCTCAAACCAGATTAATGGTTCCCAAGCTCCTGGTGAGAAACCAAGCTTCCAGAGGTAATAAAACTGTCAAGGTCTCAAGGACTGGAAGCACCAAGTTACTGTTTGTCTAACCACACATTTCTGAGCACATGCTTTACACTTAGATTGCCAGGATTTGAATCTACCATGCCTAGCCATGCCATCCTGGCTTAATATTATTCCAGGGCTTCTGGGAAATTTTAATGAAATAATATAAAGCCTTAAGACAGTACTAAATACATGAAAGCACTAAGTGTCAGCTGTATGGCTCAGAGTCCTTTTAGGAAAAGAGACTATCCAGACCTGTGACTCTTCATATACATTCAGGAGAAATATGTTCGTAACAATCTGAGGATATATTTTTTTTTTTCCCTAGAGCTCAGAAAGTTACCTAGCAAAAAGAGTTGAGGTGTGTGAGCTCTCGGGTGGCATTTTCTGTATTCAAAAGTTTTTTTTTTTTTTTTTTGGTTTTTTCGAGACAGGGTTTCTCTGTGTAGCTTTGCGCCTTTCCTGGAACTCACTTGGTAGCCCAGGCTGGCCTCGAACTCACAGAGATCCGCCTGGCTCTGCCTCCCGAGTGCTGGGATTAAAGGCGTGCGCCACCAACGCCTGGCCTGTATTAAAAAGTTAAAGCCACAATTGGTAACTAGTACTCATAATCTTCTTATAAATTTCCCTAATATCCCTGGAACCTTTATTCTTACCTGGTTCAAAATCTTTGCCTTGTAGCTACAATTTTAGCAGCTATCAAGTCCCTAAAAGCAGTTGTTCTCAGTATGTGAAACCTGTAACATTAGCATGGCCTAAGAATGTGTCAGAAATACAATTTCAGTCTCTCTTCCCCACAGTGAGGAACACTCGTGTGAGGCTCAGAAACTGGTGTTTTAACAAGTTGTCAACATGGTTTTAATGACTGCCAAAGTGTGAGAATTACTAGCCTAGACCCAAAAAGAACACCTTGATATTTGACCTACCAAAGACATAGACATAAAAAGAGTCCCCAGGGTTGGAAAGATGGCTCAGAGGTTAAAAGCTTTTGTTGCTCTCACAAAGTACTCACAAAGTGTTCCTAGCACCCATAAGGTGGCTCATTTGTAACTCTAGTTCCAAGGTATCTGATATCCTCTTCTGAGACCTCCATGGTCACCAGGCACAGATACATATATGCAGGCAAAACAGTCATTCACATGGAATAAATAACAAAACACATACACACACACACACACACACACACACACACACACACACACACACACAGTCTCGCACCTGAGGAATTAGATTTATATATTAAGCAATAACTGATATAATCTGAAAGTATTGGAGTAAATCAAGATGATAATAATTCACAAGTTTATAAAGGAGTCATAAAAAGGTAGGTAAGTACAAAAAAAGATAAGAGCAACAGAAAGGCTTATGGAGAAACATCTACAATATACAGTGCAGTTCAGGGGGTAAAGCTACCTTCCACCAAGTCAGATGACTCGAGTTTGGTTCTCAGGACCCACATAGTGATAGGAGAGAACTGATTCCCACAAGATGCCCTCTGACTTCCACATCTACACTGTGGCATGTGTACCTTCCATACAAAATAAATAAAACAAACAAGAAAAAAGGTCAGTGCCAGAAAGCCATTTATGAAATAAAGTTCCTCATCTAGAGTGAGAAAAGCTCCCCGCAAATAAATAAATCAATCTGAGCTTATAATGTTTCTTTGCTATAAATCATAGATTTTCAAAATACTATATAAGTTTATATCTAACAAAGACTCTGGATCAAACAGACAAAACAGAGAAGGAAACATACAGATCATAGTTTGTTTCTAGAAATTTGGCTAAAGTTATTTTTCTGTAGATATCTATGGACTGATAGAGCAGTGTAAGAGAAACCATCTCAAAGGGTAAAACAGAAGATCTTAACCAGTATTGTGTGACAAAGGAGCTTTTTCTTCCTTTTTTTTTTTTTCCTTCCTGTTTGGGTTTTTGTTTTGAGACAGGATCTATGTAGCCCTGGCTGTCCTGAACCTCATTATGTAGACCAGGCTAGCCTCAAACTCAAGAGAGATCTACATGCCTCTGCATCCTGAGTGCTGGGATTAAAGGCACGCACCACCATACATGGCTTTGCATGCGTATATGTGTATGGATGTTTTACCTGCATGCGTGTCTGTCTACCACATGCATACTCTGCCCAATGCTCTACCAATCCAGATCTTCTGGAAGAGCAACCAGTGCTCTTAACTGCTAAGCCATCTCTCCAGCTTGGAGTCTTTCTTTTTCTTTCTTTCTTTCCTTCCTTTCTTTCTTTCTTCCTTCCTTCCTTCCTTCCTTCCTTCCTTCCTTA
>CABHPP010116289.1:0-11562 GCA_902168425.1 Peromyscus attwateri
GAGAGAACTGGGATGATCCCACATATGTGTGCATGTGTGCCTGAGCACACACATACATACATAAATTTAAAAAAAAATGTGATAAAGACTCATTTCCTCTCTCCTCCTGTGTACTAACACCAGAAAATCATTGACCCCATGTTAATGGCCAAAGCTCCAATGACCCCACTTGAAAAAACATCTTTCTTAAGCACCCTGCACTAAAGTAGCATTCTCTCTCAACAAACTAGGATTCCACAATAACACTTCCCCTCCCCCACTGTTCCACAAAGGGCCAGGCAGAGTATGAAGAGGCTTCACTGTGAGTTATTCCCATGCTGAGCCCAGCTCCTCAGACTGAGGAGAGTGAAAATGAAGCTTAGCACATCACAGTCCTGTCTGATTGCAGTCACAGGTTAAGCAAATCATTTTTATTTAAAACCAGAGAGTCCTATAATTTATTCATGAATGCCACACATTAGATCTCCCATTCTGATTTAGTTGCCTTCTTTGAAGCAAATTTATAAGATCTGAATTATGCACGAAATGCTCCCAGCTTAATAAAAAATACCCGAAATATCCCACATTACCGTATGGTGTGATGGTGAAGGACACAGGCTCTGAAGCCAGATCACAGTGAGTTCAAATCCCAGCTTCACTACTGTGGGCAAGTTACCCTCTCTGTGTCTCGATTTCCCCATCTGAAGAATGGTGCTGCCGATAATAGTACAATATATAATATATAATAGTTCCTAGCAGCCGGGCGGTGGTGGCGCACGCCTTTAATCCCAGCACTTGGGAGGCAGAGGCAGGCGGATCTCTGTGAGTTCGAGGCCAGCCTGTGCTACAGCGTAAGTTTCAGGAAAGGCGCAAAGCTACACAGAGAAACCCTGTCTCTAAAAACCAATAAGAAAAAAAAAAAGAAGAAGAAGAATACAGCTCTCGCCTCAAAGGGAATAAGAGATAGTTTATTCCGGAGCTAAAATTGAGTGACCATGGTCTGGGAAACACGGAACAAAATCACCCCAGCTTCCAAGTTCCCTGTGGGAGCAGTTTGATATAGAAGAACAGAGAAAGTCAGAAGTCAAGGCAAGTTTAAAATGCATTGGTGGGTGTTTCAGGGAGGTGGTTACGCTAGATGAGGGGAATCTGGCCCATTGGCCTTAGATGCTATCTGATGAAAGGCTTAGCTTTTGTGTTGTTGGAAGTTAATGGTCTTCTAAGTTTATAGGTGTTCTGTCGGAGCCCCCAGCTCTCCCCTGCATTCTCTCTCTCTCTCTCTCTCTTTTTCCCCCCAAACCCCACCTGCTCAGAGTCTACTAGCAAAGCAAAGGCATCAAAATGCCCAGTTCCGCATTCTCGGCGCTACTGCAGCTCTCCCCGGCCCTGAAGTTGCCGTCACCCAAGTTCGGTCTAAGCACTCAGCTTTTGACCATGCTTGGACACAAACCCGGCTTGTGTCGGACACATCATCATCCCTCACCTACAACCTATAAAATCTCCCTGCTTTAGTTTGGGGTGTGACTTCTTTGGCCTCTATCACTGGGACTGGAGAACCTGCCTGGGAGTTGCTTTGCTCAATATACCTGCTGTTACATTTTTTTTTTTCCAGTTCGGCTCAATCTGGCTTACTGTGTTGGCAGAGAAACTTATTATTTGGGGGGGGGGGGGCGGTGCAGCAGAAAACCTATTAATAGATTCCAAAAGGTCTTATCTATTAGTGACAGGATGTTGGTTCTGACACGGAAGTGGGCAAGGAGTAGCTATTCAGGAGGCTAAAGCTAATCCAAGGTAAGATAATTAGCCTCTGGACCTGCACCAACTTTCTACATCACTGAAGTTTATCTCACTCATGAGCATTCTGCCTCATAATTTTGTTACCAAGAGAGGGATTCCGCCTTTGGGGTTCTTAGCCTATTTAATAAGAGAATATAGAAATGGAATCAGAAGAAACTTGAGGGTATTTTTATTAGCGTTTGAAAAAAAAAAACATCAGGATAGGCAAGCTGAAAATCCTGCCTGCTGGCAAGGGGAGGGAGATGGAGATGAGGGAGAGATGGAGCTACTTATGCTCTGGCCTGAGAAAATAAGTAGGTTCAGCAATGGAGGTCAGCAAGCAGCTAGCGGGGCGGCTCCATGGCAGCAGGGTGGGAGAGCTTCAGAGAGGCCCGGTGTCAGGGAAAGCTCATTTAGGAGTCTGGCCAGTATACAAAGGAAAAAGATAGAAAAAGAAAAGTTATGGTTTCCTGAGAACTCAGTGCTGCGGGACGGATGCTCTGCAGACAGCCATACTGGTGCCGGTGTTTTATTCCGTGTATGTGTGTGTGTGTGTGTGTTCCATGTGTGCTAGCTGCCTTTAGAGACCAACAGAAACTACTGGATCCCAGTGTTCTGGGGAGAACAAGTATATGAGCTCACTGAGGAGATAATTAGTCCTCTCACAGCCTTAATATGTCTTTAGGTGAATCAGCTTTCTTCCCTTTTTTTTTTTTTTTTTTTGGCAGGGGTGGTGGAGTGGGCTCTTGGCCAGGTGATTGACAGGGCCAGGCGGATTAACTCTTAAAAGGAAGAGACAATAGTATGCAATGTTTGGGTCACTTAGAATGTCAGGTCTCTATATCAGGGCCAGGGGTAGAATTTAAGCTCTATTCTTTTTTGGGTTATTATTATTATTATTATTATTATTATTATTATTATTATTACTATTGGTTTTTTTTTTGAGATAGGGTTTCTCTGTGTAGCCCTAGGCTCTCTTTACCTTAATGAGACTCAGCAACATCTGTATACTGCCACATTTTCACACAGTAATTGTGAAGGAGGTCCTGAAAGGGGGCTTCCTTTTCTAGAGTTACAAGGAAAACACAAGGTGGAGGTCTATCAATGGCCTCTAAGGCTGATGAGGCCTCTGACATTCCTCCCTCAAGAGCTGAGACCCCAAATCAATCAAAAGTCAAATCGATGACCAGAGTCCTGGCATTTCTGGCCTCCCTCCAGGACAGACCCTTGCTGGCTTCTGGTTAGGGACCTGAATTAGGCCCCTAACCCTAAACTGCCTACCCTGTATCTCCTGTCCTCACCAGTGCAATCAATCATCTCCTCATGTCCTCACATTAAGTTTCAACAGGAATTACAGAAAATACAAACACCGAGATGATAGAGGAGATATTTTACTGAAAAGGAAAGGCAATGAGGCCCGGGTGAGGTGGTGCATGCCTGTGGTCCCAGCCCTCAGGAGCCTGAAGAAGGGTCTTCAATTTTGAGGCCAGCCTGAGCTACAAATTAAGTTCATTCTTGGACTATTTAGAGTATCCAGTCTCAAACAAACACACCAAAGAACAAAAAGGAAAATCTTGTGTCTGAACGTGGCCTTTCCTTGGATTTTATATATTTACAGCCCAATTTCACGCTTGACATGTGCTAGCAACCCTAAGGTCCTTCTTAGATGAGGAGGGTTTCAGTGATTTCTGAAGCTTCTCGTATCTATGTTATTGAGATAAACCCACAATTTCTAACTTAGATTTTTGTTAGGACAGAAACCCAAGGCCATTTGTAGCAAGGCAGGAGTGCCAGAGAAACCATCAACCAGCACAATCTAGCTATAAAAACAAGTACCCAGGGAGGACGCTCCACACAAGGCTCCTTCAGACAAATCCCTTGCTTGGATAGCAACGACACATCTAAAAATGGACGTGAGGGAAGTTTGAGCCCTTTCTGCTGTGGATGGATGTTTGCGGGCTATTAACTGGAGAGGGTTCAGAAACAAATGATAAATGGCATGCTAATTTGGGGTTGAATGGAGTAATGGGACACTCTTGGAAATTTAAGAATGGTTCCTAATGGGACTTGTCTATTTGCAATTCAATAAACCAGTATACTTAAATTCAGAGATAAAGGAGGCCACTCAGAACAAAATTAGAGGAATAAATTTAGTAAGGAAGACCAGAAGAGGCAGAAATTGAGATATAAGGGTCAAGGTTCCACCCCGACGACTCTATTTCCTAACTTGCTAGGGACCATTAGGGATGGTGTTCTAACTAGACTCTAAATACAGTCCTTGGAGCAGGTGACTAGACCCCGGAAGCTGCAGGGGTGATGTCCACCATTGCCAGGCCACCTTCGTAGACAGGGATGCTTGGGACAGAACGTTAGATGTTTGTAATGGGGAAATAAAAGGAAGAGAAAGGTGGAAACAGGAAAGAAGATGACCAGAGTGTAGGTGAGCATACATTCCAGTCTGTCAGGGACAAGGAAGTTTACATCTGTCGTCCTGGAAGTCTTAACAATTCCCCCTTTCCACTCTCAAGGGTGTATAGATTGGGGCGCTAATCACATGAACGTCCTCCACCGAGGAAACTGGCCAAAGGACCCAGGTTTTCGAATGGGTATAGACAGTCCGCGTTGTGCAAGCCCGTAGCCACCCAGCCAAGAAGTGAACACTTACCCGCCTCACTCGCCCTAGTCCGGCCCTGCTCCCCCGCCCCGCTCCACTGTCCTTCCCTGAGAGGCCTGGACTCGGGAGGTCATCTTCCGTGTTGTTCTGGTGCCACCTGCAGGACATGGTGGGGAATTGCCTCCTCGATTACAAGCGGTGGTTTGAGCTAAACCGTGGGAGCCGGAACCTGAAGTGAAGCCCAGATTAAGGAATCAGGAGGACCCAGCAGAAGCCAACCAAACCAAACCAAGCTCTTTTCACTCACCCTTGCTCTTTGAAATTTTCCAGATGGGAAAAGAAAGTCTTTTTAATGCACATTACTGTGACGCCCCTGTTGTAGCCTCTCAGTCCCCTCTAACTTGTCTCCTTATCCTTAACAAAGATGTTAGGAGGAGAGCCAGCAAGCTGAGCAGAGCCAGCAGGATCAGGGTGGGCTACTAAGTACTCTTCTCTGCTGGAATTTGAACTCGGAAGCTTTTGTGAAGCTGGCTTTAATTTGAGTAATATTTCAAAATTGCAAAAACAAAAGCCCCATGGGGGGGGGGATCTATTATTGGCCCACGTGAGGCTGAGTTGTGAATAAAGGTAATGTCTTTCCTTTAGCCTGGAATTATTAATGGGAAAAATCTCCTAGGACATTAAATGAACCTAGACCATGACTGCTGTTTGATAAAATTTGTTAAAACAGATCTCAGGGTCCTCAAGGATCTCGGGTGGTACAGACAAGACACTGCTGAGCGGGCTGTTTTTCAGGATGTTCTTTACAGAATGACTGTGTCTGTGAAGTTTCTTTCTGTCCATAGGAGGCTTCCTTACCTACGTTTATCCTGACTGGAAACCTGTCTCCCAAACTGCTTCTGGATTTATGCCTTGATAACATAACTATTAAGTGGTAGGAGTCATTTACACCTTAGAGGGAACCGTCTCAGAGTCTCTTTTCTTCCAAGTTAGGTTGGCTAGGAGATGGTAGGGAGGGGGGATGTGACAAGGACGTCTGTGCTCTTGGAACTCTCCCTTTCTTCCGGTTCTCCAGTGTAGTGTCAATTTCCATCTAAGGTGTCTGTGCCTAGTTCACAAGACAGAGCTCTGGGAGGGACTGGGACGAGGACCTGGGGCTCACAAAAAAAGGCTTGCCTTAGGTAAACACTGTATATTCACGTGCTGCCCCCACCCCAGGAGAGACTCGGTCACCTCCAAGGGGACAGCTTTGCAATCAGGGGACTTCTCCACCATGGGGAATTTTAGTTGTATTTTCGGTAGATTTGATCAATTGCTATTCTCCTAGTCTCTGGGTCCTCAAGACAGACCTTTCCAGTTGTGTACTAGGAAGCCATAGGTGTGCAGCCAGAAGCCCAAACTCCAAGAGGGTTCCCTGCTTGCCTCCCCAGAGTTCCTGAGGGCAGGACCTGGGGCAGCAGAGGAGCCCAGCCTGGGCAGCCTGGACGTGTACACCACTTTCAGTCCCTGCTCTGAAACTCCTCACTCTTGAGTGTGGGCCTTGAGGGAGGGGCACAAGGAGGAAACACAAGGCTGTGCCCAATGTCCCCTGCTAATTCTCCCAGTAGACTAGTCACTGCAAGTGCTTTCTTTCATAAAAACTGAACAAACCAAGGCCCATTTCCCTATGGACAGCTGAGACTGACCAGCCTCCTGCTACTAACTGTGGTTCCTCTCTCTGGAGGGACTATACCCAACCTCTAGCCCAAGATGATCCTTCTGCCAAACAGGCTCTGGTGTGCTACTGGATGATGAGAAGCTCATCTGAGGATTGTTTCCCTGTACCAAATACAAGCAGGAAGTTTAATTCAATAATACCCAGAAGTTGGGCTGGGCTATGGTTCAGTGGGTAAAATCACTTTTACAAGCATGAGGCCCCAAGTTCGGATCCCCACAACCACAGGGAGAAAAGCCAGGCATGGTCACACTTGTAACACTAGTGCTGGTATGGGCAGAGATAAGAGACTCTCTGTGGTCTCAGGGAAGAATACAAAGCATGGTAGAGCAGGACACCCAATGTCATCCTCTGGCCGCTGTACACATATGCATAGGGTCTTGCACACACACACACACACACACACACACCATACACCGTGCATGTACACACACACAAATTGTGCCCAGTGTGTGCATATATATCACATGAACTCACACAAATTATGGCCAGAAGGAGCTGACAGTTCTATCTTGACTGGCTGAAAATTTGGTTATCACACATTGCCATACAGCCCAGGAGACAGAGCAAGTGCACTCATAGGGTGCCAGTTAATGCACAGCATCTTTGTCTGTGTGCAAGAGCACAAACACACTAGGAGAAAATCTAGAAGGAAGCACTTTTACCTTTGGTTTCCCTGTAGGTTTTGCATAATTTTGTTAAAGTTCACTTAATTTATGTAGCCTCTCTTTCCTTTAATTTCTTGTCACATTTTTAATTTATTTATTTTGTGTGAGGAGGAGGGTGTACATGGCACGGCATTTGTGTAGAGGTTAGAGGACAATGTGCAGGAGTCAGTTGCTGTGGAATAACCCTTTTCATTGGCTAATAAAAAACTTACAGGCCAATAGCTGGGCAGGAAGTATAAGCAGGACCGCCAGACACAGAGGATGCTGGGAAGAGGAAGGGCAGAGTCAGAAGAGTTGCCAGCCAGACACAGAGGGAATAGGAGATGAATGTGCTGTGCTAATAAACTGTCACATGGAAAAGAATAAATAAAAATATGAGTTAATTTATGTGTAACAGTTATCTAGTAACAAGCCTGAGCTATTGGCCAAGCATTTATAATTCATATTCAGCCTCTGAGTCAGTTATTTGGGACTGGGCAGTCAGGATAGGAAACATCTGATTATACCCCTTCCACCATGAAGGCCCTGAGGATTGAACTCAGGTCCCTGGCAGAGGGCACCTTTACCACTGAGTCATCTTGCTGGTCTCATATTTTATTTTGTTTTGTTTTTAGTTTGAACAACTTAGGAGAAAGAGGAATAGACTGTCAGTTTTACAATGTCTTGGGCTTCTGATGTTCTTTTTAAAAAATATTTATTTATTTATTTATTTATTTATTTATTTATTTATTTATTATGTATATCGTGTTCCTCCTGCAAGTATCCCTGCACGCCAGGAGAGAGCACCAGATCTCATTACGATGGTTGTGAGCCACCATGTGGTTGCTGGGAATTGAATTCAGGACCTCTGGAAGAACAGACAGTGCTCTTAACCGCTGAGCCATCTCTCCAGGCCCCACCTCTGACAATCTTAATTAGGACACAAACTCAGACAAAGCTACAATTCTGGGCAGGATTGCTCTAGGCTCAGCTATGGACACCTTTTTAAGAGGTCTCCAGTAGGAGGGGTCCAGAGGATGGTCTCAGGAACCTTGATTCCAGCCTGGCTATTTGTGGGGAATGCCCTGCTGTCTGTTGTCACACTTTGTCTTTGTCAGGATTTCTAATGCTGTGAAGAGATACCATGGCATTTAACTGGAATGGTTCACAGCTTCAGAGGTTCAGTCCATTATCATCATGGGACATAGCAGCATGCAGGCAGACATGATGTTGGAAAAGGAGCTGAGAGTTCTACATCTTGATTCGCGGGCAACAGGGAGTGAACTGTCCCACACTGGGTGTAGCTTGAGCATAGGAGACCTCAAAGCCCACCCCCATAGTGTCACACTTCCTCCAACAAGGTCATACCTATTCCAATAACTACACCTCCTAGTAGTGCCACTCCCTATGAGGACCATTTTCTTCCAAACCACCATATTCCACTTCCTGGCCCCCACAGGCTTGTAGCAATATCATAATGCAAAAATGCATTCAGTCCAATTTCAAAAGTCCCCATAGTTTCTAAAGTCTCAAACTTATCTAAAAGTCTAAAGGCCAGAGTTTCTTCTGAGATTCATGTAATCTCTTAACTGTAATTCCTTATAAAATCACATTCAAAAAGCAAATCACATACTTCCAGCATATAATGACATAGGATATACGTTACCATTCCAAACACAGGGAAGGAGCACAGTGAGGAAATACTGGACCGAAGCAAGACTGAAAACCTGCTGGGCAAACTCCAAACTCTGTGTCTCCATGTCTGACATCAAAGCACTCTTCAAATCTCCAACTCTTTTCAGCTTTGTTGACTACAACACACTTCTTACTCTTGGGCTGGTTCTACTTCCTGTTAGCAGATTTCCTCGGCAGGTATCCTAGGATACCTCCAACATCTTGGTGTCTTCAAGGCAATCCAGGCTTCAACTTCACAGTTTCACGTGATGGCCTCTCTAGGCCTCCATTCAGGGACACCCCTGACACATGCCTGGCCTCAGCAGCTTTCCTTAGTCCCAGAGGAAGATTTCATAGCTCCTTTCTTCTATCCTTGACCATAAGCCAGAATCGCATGGCTGGAGCTGCAAAGTTCTGCTGCTTGCTGGGGCTGGAACATGATGCCCCTCGTTCAATTACATCTTCACCAGATTTCTGATTTTGATGGTTTCCTTCACTACCTAAGCTTGGCTGTCCTGAAACTGGATCTGTAGACAATGCTGACCTCAAACTCAGAGATCTGCCTGCCTCTGCCTCTGGAGTGCTTTGATTAAAGCCTGAGGCCACCACTCCCTTCATTCCATTTCTTAATCAGTTTATCTTCTTGAACACAAGACTTAGCTCCATTCCACTTCCTGATGCTCCTTTTCTCCTCAGATTGTTCATTTTGTATTTCTCCTTGCTCAGCTTGCTCCTTCTCATGATGTATCTTCATCGGAGTTAACACTAATAACCATATGACAGAGACTACACTAGGCTGTTGTGAGATTTCTTTTGCCAATCCAGCCTCATCCTTTGTCACTTTAGCCCCAGGCAGACTCTTCAGACAAGGGCAGAAAGCAGCCACAGTCTTCACCAAAATATCATAAGAATGGTCTCGACTTCCTGTTAGCAGATTTCCTCAGCAGATACCTCCAACATCTTGGTGTCTTCAAGGCAATCCAGGCTTCAACTTCACTAAACTCACTAAAAATTCTTCTCCACTGAAACCTCTTGAGCCAGGCCCCCACAGTTCAACTCTTGCTCAAACCATGTTCCTACTAGTATGGCCCATTAAGCAGTGCTTAAAGTAGTTCTACAGCTTTCCTAACCCAAAGTACCAAAATTCAAATTCCTCCAAACAAAAACAAGGTCAGGCCTATCACAGCAGTACCCCACTCCTGGTACCAACTTCTGTCTTAGTTAGGGTTTCTATTGCTGTGGAGAGACACTATGACCATGGAAGGAAAATATTTAATTGGGTGATTTACAGTTTCATTCACTAAACCTTCATAGACGTTTAGTCTATTATCATGACAAGACATGCTGGCATGCATGCAGACATGCTGCTGGAAAAGGAGCTAAAAGTTCTATATCTTGATCCACAGGCAGCAGGGAGTGAACTGAACTAGGCATGGCTTGAGCATAGGAGACCTCAAAGCCCACCCCCACAGTGACACACTCCTCCAACAAGGTCACACCTACTCCAACAAAGGCACACCTCCAGTAGTGCCATTCCCTGTGGGGACCATTTTCTTTCAAACCACCACACATCTCCTTCGATTTTTTTTTTCCACTTAAACATATGGTTATCTCTCCCTTGAGACAAGGGCCATTTGTATTTCATTTACTATTGCAGCCCTACTATTTGGAGGTGTATCAGGTCCAAACTAGGGGCCATTCTCGTCAGGAGCATAGGCTAATGTAGGCTTGTGTCACTTTTGGAAATATGATTTAAAACAGATGATTGCATAATCACTTCTGCTCTACTGAGTGTCTCTAGTGTGGCGTCATGAGCTGCGGGTGTCGTGGGCTGGGGGTGTCGTGAACTGGGGGTGTCGTGAGCTGGGGGTATGGTGAGCTGGGGGTATGGTGAGCTGGGGGTGTCATGAGCTGTGGGTGTCGTGACCTGGGGGTATGGTGAGTTGCAGGTATGAGCTGGGGGTGTCGTGAGCTGGGGGTGTGGTGAGCTGGGGGTGTCGTGAGCTGGGGGTGTGGTGAGCTGTGGGTGTCGTGAGCTGGGGGTGTGGTGAGCTGGGGGTGTTGTGGGCTGCAGGTGTCGTGAGCTGGGGGCTGAGCACTGTTTCCCTTCCTAGGAGAGGGAAAAGCTAAAGAGCATGAAGACTCAGGTGCAGGACTGCAGAATGGCTACCCTGCTCCACTCTAGCTGAGGCTCTTGGGGCCTGGGGATTGGCGGTGAGTCACCCCTCCAGGGCCTACAACACTGCCTCTATAGGTATGGAAGGCCACTCCTCACCCTCACACTCAGTCACAGGTACCTCGAACTTGAGCTACATTCTCTGGAGCACCAGACAAGTAAACACTGAACCCCTTACTTGTCAGCTTGAATCTGGAGCAAGTGGGGGGAGAGGGTACCGAGGAGGATGAACATTATGGTGGAGATACCTGGCTAATGTTAAGGATCAAGTATGTCCCAAATATTGCATGGGGCATACTTATCCCCACCTCACCCCCAATGACCATTCTAGTTTAGCTGGGCATCCTGCACCTTGCTCAGTCTGTCAGCTTTCATGATGGGGCCTGTTCCATTCCTATACTGCTCACTTCTCTGCCTAACCTCTAAGCACAAAGAGGAACAAGGCAGGACCTAGTCTGAAGGGAGTTGCTGTCTGGTGCAGAAGGCAAAAATGAGCAGAGATTTCCAAAGCCATGCAAACTGTTTCTGAGCATTTGGGGTCCTTGTTGAAACAGGGACCATATGAGAAGTCACAAGAGATCACAGGACACGAGGTGCAAGTCCAGAAGCAAACCTGAATTTGTACAAGAATGTACATTGGCCTGAGAGGGCATAAAGACAGCCATGAAGAGGACAAGATAGGTCAGTTAGTAAAGTGCTTGCTGCCCACCAGGACCTGAGTTCAGCCCCTCAGAACACACACAAAAAGCCTGCTGTGCTGGCACATGCTTGCAATCCTAGCACTGGGGAGTAGAAACAGGCAGGGCCCTAGGGCTCCCTGGCCAACCACCCTAACCTAATTAATGAGCCCCAGGCCAATGAGAAACCCTGTCTTAAAATCCAAGATGGATTGCCCCTGAGGAGTAACATACACGAGGTTGACCTATGGCTTTCATACACACACACACACACACACACACACACACACACACACACACACACA
>CABHPP010116289.1:17298-28839 GCA_902168425.1 Peromyscus attwateri
TTTTTTTTTTTCCCTCTCTCTTTCCATAGTTCAAGTCTGGATGCGTCTCTCAGCCAAGGCTGAGGCTCAAGGCTCTTCTTCAAGAGCATTTCTCAAATTGTCTAGGGTTCAGCTAGTTTGTTTTATTTTACTTCCGACCAAGTGCAATATAATACTTTCCTATGTAAAACATGAATTGTTCAAATGTAATGGAAAGAGTTAGCAGCAGGGACCAGAGGCCAGGGAGATGCTCAAGCTGGGTAACGTGTTTGCCATGCAAGCACGAGGCCCCAGTTCAGATCCCCGGCAGCTGCAGAAAAGCCTGCCACACCTGTAATCCCGGTGCTGGGGAGAGGGGGTCTCTGGTGCTCCGTGGCCAGCTAGTCTAGGCAAACAAGCTCCAGGTTCAGTGAGAGAGAGACCCTCTCTCAAACAATAAGGTGGAGAGAGATTAAGGAGGACCCTGGACAACTGCCTCTGGCCTCTTCATGCATGTATACCCACAAACACATGCACCCACACACATAGGCACCACCTCCTACGTGCACATCTATGAACACACATACACACAAAGATAAAATGAAAATGACGGTTAAAATGTAAGATCAGGTTTTATTACTAGACTCATAGTCATAGTTATATTTGAACACATAACCAGAAGAAATACAATGTAGTATAATTGCCAAAACTGTGCATGTTACTCAGTGAAAGTGCACATGCTAATAACATAATAATAATACCTCCATCAGGTTGGCCTCTAAGCAAGTCTGTAGGGCATTTTCTTGATAATGATTGACAGGGGAAGACCAGCCCACTGCAGGTGACGCCACTCCTCGCGGGTTTTATAAGAGCAAGCTGAGCAAGCCAGTAAGCAGTGTGGTTCTCCTTGGTCTCGGCTTCAGCTCTTGCCTCTGGGTTCCTGCCGAGTGCCTTCCTTGGCTTCCCTCAGTGATGGACTATAAGCTGTAAGTGGAAAGAAACTCTTTCCTCCCCAAGTTGCTTTTGGTCATGGTGTTCAAAGCAAATTAAGACAGGCACTCATGGGAGAAGGATCCCAAGCAATTTTAGAAAGGTTAGACTCTTCACTTTTTAATTTCTAAACGATGCTGCTTAATTCATCTCTAATCTCTGTCATCATCCGACATGAACAGTCCCTCCTGTGAAATCATAGTTCTGGATTCATCCACTTCATGTGCGACCCCTTTTGATATGAGAACCCAGTGCTTTTGAATTGAATACATTCTATCAATTGCATAATGTGTTTGGTGTCAAGTTTTCGTACATGTGGTATGCCATGTCAGAATTAGCATCAACATCTCTGGTAATTAATGGAACATGCTGTTTGAACTGGGTGGAAGGTCCATTTTCCAAGTTTCTATTCTTTCCTCACACAAAGATCACTACATACTCAAGATCTTAAGCCAACGTTCTGGTGGTTCACAACCTGGAAGTTTTGATACCAGATGAAACACTATGAGTTTGGCTATCATTCAAGTCTCCCCCCCACCCCCCAAGAGGGTTTCTCTGTGTAGTTTTTGGTTTCTGTCCTGGATCTCACTCTGTAGACCAGGCTGGCCTTGAACTCACAGAGATCTGCCTGCCTCTGCCTCCCGAGTGCTGGTATTAAAGGCGTGCACCACCACCACCCAGCTATCATTCAACTCTAGATAGAGCATTCTCTTAGACAACCACCAGACTTCAGCATCTAAGCACAGCCTTCCATATATATCATCACATGACAATGTCTCAAACTGAACACATTAGCCAGCCCTGATGGATCTTCACTGTGTCGCCTAGCATACCAAATGTTGTGGAGAGTGGGTTAGGAGAATGACTTTCTCCATGAAGGGGGCCACATGATGACTTACATTCTGCTTCAAGCATCTTAATCTGAATACAGACCTGGGAGCATTTGTCTGTCATTTCCACTGCATTGCCAGACAATCTTCCCACCTGGAACCTAGCTACATCAACTGACACAGTCGTGTACTTTGATGTTCTGACAATGGCCGACTGCTATACACTGTTCTAAATGTCTGCTTTTGATTGCCATCCCCTTTGAGCCATGGACTGTGTAGCTCTGCATATCACACTTTGAATGATATCTCTTACCTGATTCCCCTATTTCCAACTCCAGCAGACACACACTTGCTCTTCTCTGGTCTCTCTAGGTTCCTGTTCTCTTCTGTGCGGGACCCTCACAATCACATCTTCACAAATTATTATCTTTTATTTACTTTTTTTTGAAACAAGGTCTCACTATGTAGCCTTGGCTGGCCTATAACTCACTATATAGATCAAGTTGGCCTCTAACTCATAGAACTCTGCCTGTCTCTGCTTTCCAAGTGTTGCGATTAAAGGCATGTATCACCACATCTGGCCTTGAGGTATACACATGCATGTGCACATGTGTGAAGGTCAGAGGTTGACTTCAGTGTCTTCTTCTATCACCTTCTATGTCATCATCATCATCATCATCATCATCATCACCATCATCATTTTGAGACAGCCTCTCTTACTGAACCTGGAGCTTGACAATTTGGCTAGACTGGCTGACCAGCATGGCCTCAGTGTTCTTTCTGTCTCCACCTCCCCAGTGCTGGGATCACAGGATACTCAGCTTTTCATGTGGGTGCTGGGGATCCGAACTCAGGTCCTCATGTTTGTATGGCAAGCACTTTACACACTGAGCTGTCACTCCAATTCTCCTTAATTGTTATATTGGGTTTTGAAATAAAGCTCCTTCTTGAATTAGCCTGAGATTTCTGTCTTTGATAAAACCTCCTAATGTAGCACTGAGCAGTCACAGAGAAGACAGACGATATGTGTTGACTGGATAAATGATCAGATAACTCTTTTGAAGAAATAAGATCATGTTTAGAAGGAGGTCAAATAAACAAACAAAGAGCCACCCTAGGGACTCCTAAGATGTCCTTTTCCCTCTGAATCTGGAGTCCTTGGCAGGGCCATTACTACTTTGTATAATGTTGTTCTGTAAGATGGAATGAGGCACAGGCTTTGGAAGGACACAGCCCCTCTGAGTCCTAGAGCTTAAAGTGTGGCGCTCCTCCCCTGCCCCTGCCCCCCAGTCCAGGCACTCCTTTCTTAAACAATCCATCCAGTCTTGGGTCATTCCATCTTAGACAGTGACTTTGCTAAGTGTGATTCTCTGAGGCAGCCTTCTGCCACTCAGAATCTGTGGGAATCTGTTATTCTCTTTTGCAGGATGATCTTTTCCCACAAATCTCTTCTTTAGCTTCCTGAGTGGAAGAGGACAGTCCCTGCTGGCATAATGTAAGTAAGTAGTATTGTAACTTGGGGGGCCACAGAAATTCTGGGAGCAAATGCTTCTGTTCTGAATGTAACTGTGCCACCTTTTGGAGGCCAGGAAGACCCCATGCTGCCTGCCTGTGACTAAGAGCTACTCTAGGGAGCAGAGTTGGGGAGAGCTGGCACTGTGAACCATTGCTATCTGGCTGGAACTCTGCATCACTCCCACAGTGGGTGTGCTGATCTCAGGAGTGGGCTAGGGAACAGGAAGGAGGAGCTCAGGAGAGCGGGCGAGGAAACCAAACAACTGTCAGTGCTTTGTGATTCAGACCTTCCAGTTGTAGAGGGAGTGATTTGGGTTGACATGAATTCCCAGAATGCCTGACACACCCACAAGCAAGCGGGCCTCAACCCATCCCAGGGACCTTCTGTTAACCAGCTGAGGGCTTGTGTGGCTTTCTCTCAGCACCATTTCCTGCTCTGCAGCAAACAGCATGTCCCCATGAGAACAGTGAGAGTTCCTATGGAGAATGGTCGAGAGGCTTGCAGGGGATTGACCCTGTACCCCGTGAGAACATCAGTGAGAGTTCCTATGGAGAATGGTCGAGAGGCTTGCAGGAGATTGACCCTGTGATTTTCAACAGGGGAGGTTGTTTCAGGGCAACCGGTGTCCTGCCTTCGCTGGGAGCACAACACACCTTAGCTCCTGTTATTTCTTAATTGCTCAAGAAGATTGGTCAACTGTTGGTTTGGTGGTAACGACAGGAATATTTCCCCTGTGACTCTGGAAGGACATGGGATGGTGCATCTGGAAGACAGGGACCTGCAGAGAAACACCTTTTCATGGAGCTCCAGGAGTCAGCACTGGAAAGGAATACTCTCAGCATTTTGGAAGCTAAAGAGAGTTCTGAGACCACTGCCCCTTTGTTTTAAAGACCGGGACGCCGAAGCTGAAGAAACGTATCACTGCTGAAGATTACCCAGGAAATGATAAAGTCAGGATTAGAATCCAGGTCTCATGGCTGCTAGTCCAATGTGACTTCTAGCATGCTCTGCTGCCACACAGTGTATCGTTGTTTCTCCAGTCATTCATTTGTTCATCATTCTTTCATTCATTCACTCACCCAGTATTTGCTGAACACTGCTATGAGTTGGCCCTGTGATATGAGCATATAGATCTAATGCCAGGAAGTTTAGGTGTGATAAGACACATTAAACAGGGAATTAAACAATAAACAACGGCAAATGTGGGGCCTTATAAGAATTTGAGGGTGCCAATGATACCAGAGCTTACAGACCTAATCCTGGGGAGGTGATAGTGAGTGTATTTGTCAAGGTGACATAAGCTGGAGTTTCCAGGAAGACAACCTCAACTGAGAAAATGCTTCTATCAGATTGCCTGGAGGCAAGTCTGTAGGGCATTTTCTTGAGTAATGATAGATGTGGAGCCAACCCTGGGCAGGTAGTCCTGGGTTTTATAAGAATGCAGGCTGAGCCAGGGTGTAGTGGTACATTCACACTTTTCCCTGGACTCAGGAGGCAGAGGCAGGGGGATCTTTGTGAGTTCGAGACCAGCCCTATCTATGCAGTGAGTGTTAGCTACATGTGGAACCTGTCTAGAAAAAAAAAAAAAAAAGATGACAAAACAAAATAAAACAACAAAAACAGAAACAAAAAATCAGAGGGGTTGTGGTGAGAGAGAGAGAGAGAGAGAGAGAGAGAGAGAGAGAAGGCTGAGCAAACTGTTCCATGGGGAACGAGGCCGTAAGCAGTGTTCCTCCATGGCCTCTACTTCAGCTCTTGCCTCTGGGTTCCTGTCTTGAGTTCCCGCCTTGGTTTCCCCTGATGATGGACTGTAACCTGTAAGCCAAATAAACCCTTTGGTCCCCAAGATGCTTTTGGTCCTGGTATTTATCATAGCACTGGAAACTTAACTAAGACAGGGAGAGCCTGGGAGCTGTCCCAAGACATTCAGGTGATACATAAGCTGAGACTGGTGACTAGAAGATAGTGAGGTGGAAGGAGATAGGAAGACAATGGGAGGCAGAGACAAAGAATACACAGAGACTCTGATGCAGGAAAGAGGTGGAGCTTTGAAACAACAAAAACACATCTGGGGCCTAAACTACAAATGGTCTAGAAAAATAAAATGGGTTTGGAGGATAGAAGGAGTCAGCCGGGCCATCTAAAGCCCGGCAAGCTGTGGTCAGGATTCTGGATGTTATCGCAGGACCAGTGGAAAACCACTGGAGGGTTTTTAAGTCCAAGTGTTATAACTGGAGCTTTAAAAGCTCACTGAGCTGAGCGACTGTGGGGAGCGGCAGCGGATGCCAGGAGTCACAAAGGTGACCGCAGCAGCTCACGGGAGAGAGAATAAGGGCATGCATCAGGTGGGGCTGGCAGATGCTGAGGAGCGAAGAAGACATAAGAGATTTAGAACAAAACTTGGTAATGAAGGTGGAAATGAGGAGAAGAGGCATTGGGAGTGACTCTCAGGGCTGTGATGAAATGAGGGAATTCCTGAAACAAACTTAATGGAGAAGTCAGGAGTGGGCATATTATTTTGAGAGGCCTGATAGCCCGTGGGGAGAAGCTCCGGAGAAGGCAGCTGGAGATGCAGGCCTGAGGCTCAGAGGAGAGATCTGCTTTGGAAATAGCAAATGGGGAATTGGGTGTGAATTGTCCCTCTCGTTTAGGGAAAGAGAGAGAAGGCCAAGAAGGAAGGAGAGGAGAGTAGGGCCTGGGGACACAGTTCACTTGGCAAAGTGCTTGCTGAGCAAGCATGGGAACCAGAATTTGATCTCCTAGAGTCCACATAAAAAAGCCAGGCGTGGTAGGTGCTTGCTGGTAATCCCAGCACTGGGACGGCAGAGACAAGAGGACCTCTGGGCTTGCTGGTCAGCTGGCTGAGCTAGATGGATGTGCTTGAGGTTCAGGAGGAGACCCTGTCTCCAAAAATAACATGGAGAGGATGGAAGAGGATACCTGACATCAACCACTGGCCTTACACGCATGCACACATGTGCAAGTGCATCCTGTACATACACGCACACATATATAAATGAACACCCCAGTTGATTCTGCTGTGAAGAAGAATGCACATCTAAGAACCCGCCGTTGCTCTTGAGACCTGTCTGGCTGTCTGTTGTTCTTTATTGTCCTGTATTTCTATGCCTGCCTTGGGGCGTTGGGCTGCAGACCATCTTTTTCCTTTGCCTATCAGGCGGTGGGGGATGCTCAAAGGAGGCTGGAAGGCTGGAGGAAGGAGAATGGATTGTTCTTTTTCTACTTTTCCTACCATTCTCGTTGGCGTTGTCCAGCAAAGGGTATTTATTCAATCCAGTGGTGGCAGTTACTTCCAACAGCGGCAGATGATTTCATACGTATGCACTCTCAGACCTGGCTCACCATATTCTCTAGGAACGCAAGACTAATTGCCCCAAAATTCCAATATTTTTACCACTGTGCTTGCCCAAAGGGCATTCTCCCTGAGCCTAACTTCTTCCTCATGTTGCTGAGTAGGCCTTCCTGCAGGAGCAGAGTGGAAACTTAGCCAAATGTCTTTCCCCTACCTATAAGGAAGCCAGTGAGTGAATAAGGGAGGTGTGAGCTCCCTTACCCTGGAGAGGTAGGATTTATGACAGGGGAGTTGAGAACTGCAGGAACTCTTCGCTCCAAACTCCATTCCAACTCTTGCACTAAGGGAGGTAATCCAAGTTGAATCTGGCTTCTGACTACTTAAAAGAGAACCCTTGGGAAACCCAGT
The DNA here is from genome assembly GCA_902168425.1 of Peromyscus attwateri. Lineage (NCBI taxonomy): Eukaryota > Metazoa > Chordata > Mammalia > Rodentia > Cricetidae > Peromyscus > Peromyscus attwateri. The sequence continues at coordinate 24,314 of CABHPP010116289.1, forward strand.
CCCCTTTTTTCTTTTCTTTCTCTTGCTTTCTTTAAAGATGTTTATTTTGTTGTTGTTGTTATTTTGAGACAGGGTCTCACTATTTACCCCTGGCTGGCCTGGAATTCACTATGTAGACTAACCTGTCCTCAAACTCATAGACATACATCTGCCTGCTTCTGCCTCCCAAGCGCTAGAATTAAAGGCGCATACCACCACACCTGGCCTCCTTTGGCTTTTGAAACAAGGTATTTTAGTGGCTTAGAGCTCACCAATTAGGCTAGACTGGATGGCCAGCCAGCTCCAGGACTTTAACTGTTGCTATCTCCCTAGAGCTGGGCTTACAAGAGTCTGACCATACCTAGCTTTTTTAAAAAACAAACAAACAAACAAACAAGCAACAAAACAACAAAATGAAAAACATGTGTTCTGGATATCAAACTCAGGTCCCTGTGGGTTCTGGGTATCAAACTCAGGTCTGCCTGCTTTACTGATGGACTGAGTTATCCTTCCGGCTCTTCCTGTCCCTGTCTTCTTTTGAGTGTTTTGTATGTAACAGCTCAGAACAGTCAAAAAAGAAACAGTATGATCTGTTCTAGCCAACACTGATAGAGGCCCCTGCACTTCCTTTTTTAAAACATTTACTAAAAAACGATCGAAATGTTTTCTATCTCTTTGTGTGTGGTGTGTGTGTGTGTGTGTGTGTGTGTGTGTGTGTGTGTGTCCTTCAACCCAGGAGTGTTTTGCTCAAGGACCCGAAAGCCATTCCTTAGAAATGTAATCATGCCGGGCGGTGGTGGCGCATGCCTTTAATCCCAGCACTCGGGAGGCAGAGCCAGACGGATCTCTGTGAGTTCGAGGCCAGCTTGGGCTACCAAGTGAGTTCCAGGAAAGGCGCAAAGCTACACAGAGAAACCCTGTCTCAAAAAACCAAAAAAAAAAAGGAAAGAAAAAAAGAAAAAAAAGAAAAAAAAATGTAATCACCAAGATGGACAGGGAGGAGAGAATCCTACCTTTGATAGTGCTGGCCAGCGGACACAGCTGGTACAATCACACTTATGCAGCCCTCAGCAAAATCTCCTCTGAGAACCTGTTTACTCCCTCCCCCACCCCTTTATCCTCTTTTCTGACATGACCAGTCACCTCTGCAAAACTGGAATGGAGCTCGGCTTTTTCTCCTGTTGTCTGAAGTTACTGACTGAAACCTGTTTCCATCACTTGAACTACTGTCTGGCTTTATTCATCATCGTCAGAATCTTCCCCCAAATAAAGGGATTATTTAAGAATGATTGGCAGCTATGGGCAAGGCAAACATCAGCAACAGGGCTTTATTTGTTCTTCTTTCTTTTTCTCTCTTTGTGACTTGTTTCTTTCCAGGAAGGACATAATCCAGAAAGAGTAATACGGTAAGGCCAACAGAAAAGCCAAACGCTCCTGAGAGGAACATGTTGGTTAGGGAACAGGAGGAGAACAAAGAACTCAAAATAGAGTGTTGACCCTGAGAGCTTATTTCTCTCTTATGTTGTAGTTAGGAAGTGAGTTCTGGAGCAGAAGGGCAGCTGTGATCCCCCTCTGCCACCAGGAGGGGGCATGGAAGTGATATGCATCTCTTCCAGGTGTATCTCCTTGTCCCTCTTAGTTACTGGGCCCTACGGACTCGGACTCACAAGGGATGTTGGAAAAGATAGTCGTTGGTGAGGTGTCCCCATAACCAGTGAAAACTCTTACTATAAAAAGGAGAACTAGATGGAATTGGGGGCATATGAATATCCAAAACAGAACATAAGTATCCCAGACTGCGAGTCAGCGATTTGACTGCCAACATTTGCAGCCTTCAACATGGGGTTATGTCAGCCATGTACAACACAAGCATGTGTGTGTGTGTGTGTGTGTGTGTGTGTGTGTGTGTGTGAGAGAGAGAGAGAGAGAGAGAGAGAGAGAGAGAGAGAGAGAGAGAGGGAGGGAGGGAGGGAGGGAGGGAGAGAGAAGGAGAGAACACCCATGGAAGCAGATTAGAGTTCAGATTTCTGTTGCATGGTTGGACTTCTGAGCCATTCTAGAATGTTCCCAGAGTTATCAGATAGACCAAACTCCAGTTGCCTACACAGTAACCTGCTTTGCTTTCCTCTCTCACTTCCCCAAGCCTTTCTTCCTGCTTCCTGGGATCAACCCCAACATAAAATACTTGTATTGGAACCCTTGGTCAAGGGCTTACTTCTGGGACGATATAATCGAAGACCAAATCTGGGATCCCTTGAAATCCAGAGGGAAACTAAATGACATAACGGTTATATTTAGAAAGTAGAAGAGAAGTCATTTCTTCAACTAAGACGAAGTGTTTCTCCCTGCCCCTCCCCATTCCAGGCCAAGGAGCACGAGGAACTACCCTGCTTTCCCAGTGTCCGGTCTGTTGTGGTACTCCTGTTTGCTCTGCTCTCACAATTATGGGCTCCTGACCCTTCAGACCCTTTGAGCCAGCAAACTCCCTCACACACTCTTGGACTAAGCATGTCTGGAAGGTGGAAAATATGAACTCTGTCCAACACCTCTTGACACACAAAGAAACCACGTATCGGAGAATGTGACTGGCCACATGTTCCCTGGAGAGTGACCAGGGGAGCCAGCTCCGTGCCACTCTGGCTTTCTACCACAAGATTTGTTCTACCCTCTGAGAGGAGCTCAAGGCATTTAGCCGGAACATGTTGTAACTGGTAAAGAAGCCTCCACCCAGAGAGGGCCAAGTTGTCTCCTCTTGGCCATGAGGTCTGAAGGACTGTGCTTGTTTCTATTTAATTTTTCATATCTTGCAAGATGAGACCTAAACGTAACCAGGGGGATGATCTATTGATTTCAGGCTATTCAAAATTCTATAATGCCTTCATTGATTATGGAAAACCACAAGCAGAATCAAGCTCTTGTTTCCAAGAATTTCTCCTGGAAATCACACCCCTTGATGCCTCGAATATGATGCCAGAGGAGGGAGGTCCCTAACCCACACCCAAAGTGTCAAAGGCCCTTACTCAGCTTGATCTGGGGTGAAGGATTTTTTTTTTTCTAAAACAGGATAAAACTTGTGAAGAGTCAGTGAATTGGCTGTTTGTTTAGGAGACTGAAGTTCAGGTGTTTGTAATTCAACCTCTGAGTCACTTCTATTTCAAGTGTCCTTTTGTGATTTGAGAACAGATCAAACCAAACCAGGAGCTGGGGAAGTGGCTCGGTGTCTCAAGTGCTCAGCAGTGTAAACATGAGGTCCTGAATTTGATCCCCAGCAGTCACATAAAAAATATGGGTGTAGTGGTATAAGCCTATAAGCCCAGAGCAGGGGACGTGGATACAGGGGATCTCCCGGGTTTGCTGGCTAGCTAGTCTAGCTCAGTCTCCAAGCTTCAGGCCCAGTGAGAGACCTCAAAAAACTAAGGTGGGGCTGGGAGGTAGTACAGTGGCAGAGTGCTTGCCTCGCAACCTATGAGGTCCTGGGTTCAAATCCCAGCACCCCCCCCCCCAAATTGGGTGAAGAATAATACAGGAAGAGACCTGTTATTGACTTCTGGTCTCCACATGCACATGCATCCAAGCACACACACACACACACACACACACACACACACACACACACACGAAACCAAACCAAACCAAACCAAACCACTATGTACTGGCCCTTTAAAATTTCTTTGCAAAAGTCTTCCATGACTGACACCCCTCTACCTTAAATATGTATAGACTAATTTAAAATTATGTATTTATTTGTATCTATTCAATACCAATATTTTGGAAATATAAACAGATAGAAAATTGAAATAGCCTGAAAAGTGATTGCCAGGAAATGTTCATTATTTATATGATGGTGCATCCTTTCAGGTATATATACAGCCTCGCTAAAGTCTCTCAGTTATTTCACTGGGTAGGTAGACTAAATGTTTGAAATGCCCACTTCTAAGACTCTGGATCTTTTTGTGTCTTTTACAATGATAATTGTTCCTCTATACACACACACACACGTGTGTGTGTGTGTGTGTGTGCGCGCGCGCATGTGCTGTGTGTAGGCCAGAAGCCAACACTGGATGTCTTGATCAATTGTTCTCCATCTTATTTTTTTGAGACAGGGTGTCTCTCTGAACCTGGAGCTCACCAATTCAGTTGCTCTGGCTGGCCAAGAAGCCCCAGAGATCCTTCTATTTTCCTCTCCATGCTGGGATTAGATTCATGTTACCAAGCCCAGATTTTAATTTTTTAAATATTCCTTGCCCTGACTTATCTTACTAACTCCAGGCCTGAGATAAATCATCAATCTGAAGCCCCATGAACACGTCACATCTCTTCAGGCTGTGTCCGTGCATCACTGCCTTCCCACCATGTCTTCCAGACTTTTCAATGTTACTTTGAATAAAGGTCTCTATGGACTTTCATTGTCTCTCCGATCCAGTGGTTCCATAACAGACATGTCTCCAGAACTGGTGGGATGGTCTCAATGCCACTCAACTTGCTTCGGTTTTTCTCACTATTGACTTGGGCTGATCCAAAGCCTCTTTTTTTTTTTTTTTTTTTTT
>CABHPP010116290.1:0-32263 GCA_902168425.1 Peromyscus attwateri
GGGGAAGAGGGAGTACATGACTCATCCTGTGCATCCGTCATCCATCCAGCTTAGTTTCCCATCAAGGTCAAAACATCCTGCCACTGAAGTCACCTTGTCCCCACGTTTTCTCAACAGAAAATTTGGGGTGTTGTTACCAAGAGGGAGGGATGGGGGAGGAGCTCTAATCCTCTTAGAGCTTCAGCAACTCTGACTTTGGGTGTTCGCAGTAGTTACTACTGCTGCCCCCCTTCATCCTGCTCCTCCATGTGTCTGTACTGAGAGGATGCCATGCAGGGTCCTCTTACCCTGCCTGGGAAGAAACTGGGAGCACAGGGAGAAAGATGTGCTTTTACTCCAGGAAGACTTCTAACCACAACCTCTTTCTTTGTCCCCACAGAATCTGCTCAATTTACAAGGAGACTCCATAGAGGTAAGGACCTTTTAAGGTTTGGAGTCTAACAGTGTTAGGCTGTGATTGAAAGAATGTTTGGAATCACAGTTCTTTGTTATGTGTGTGTACTGTTGAGGTCTAGAGCAGCAAAATTCAGTAATGGGTTAACAGAGTCAAGAGGACCAGAGACGGGGTTGGCACTACTCCTCTGACTGCTAGTTCATTGCTCCCAATCCATATCTTCTCCTCAATTACAATTCTTGCACTAACAGGACCTATAAAGAGGCCACACAGCCAGATGGCTAAGTTACCTAACTAAGGGTCATGGAAACCATTGTTGAGGAACACAAATATCCTAGGAGAATCATAAGCTATGCAGGGTGAAGATGTCACATCCTTTCTTGTATCCAGAAAACTCTAGTAGTGACCTCCAGGTTCTCCCCATCAAGGTCTAATGACATTAGCTGTGCTGAATTACAGCCCTATTCTCCAGTCCCTCCATGGGATCCCAGGGTATCCCTTAAATGTCTATAGAATTTCAAGAATCTCAAATCTTTCAGACTTTCAGCATTCATTTTTTTAAAGGAAGCAGCTAATATGTGGCAGGTTGTAGTTTCAGAGATGGACACAACCATGAAGCAGAAAAATGTCTGTCCCACTCAAAGAATTCCATCCTCTTGGGGCAATGTGTGGCAAAACAAATTAGTAAACTATGTTATGTCTAATTGCAATCAGAGATAAAAAAGAAAGTGGAAAATAGGGGTTGAGTTAGAGGAAAGAAAGAAGGAAGTGGGAAAGAGACTGGGGGTTTGTGTCTACCATCTACTTTAAGTGGACACTCTACTTACCTGAAGCCCTACTTGACTCCATTTCCTAAAGGACCCACCACCTCTCACTGGTAGAACAAGCTGGAGACCAAGCCTGCAACATATCGGTCTTTAGGGACACTTAAGATCCAAAGTACAGCACCTCCACTGAGTTATAGCTTCAAAGAATATCTGGAAATAAGGATGTTTTGGTATGTCACTCTGTGACTGCCCTTCTCTCTAATCTTGCTTCAGGACATTCATTCCTCAAGGCTAGAAATTGAACATTCCTGGATTTAGCCCCAAATGGCAACATCTCTGTTCTTGGCTCATGACTTTTTCCATTTGGATATGATGTCCTTGCCCATGAAATCCGTGTTGGATCAACAATACAGTACACATAAATGATAGGGAGGAGATCTGCCTGTTTTCCTATTTGGTCATTTTGGAAAATGGTCATGTGCTACCTAAAGTGCATGATAAAACTGTAGAAAAGATAGTAAAGCATCTAAAGTTGTGGATTTCACATATTTAGCATCCACATGGACAATAATAAACTATAGCGTAAGTATGAAACCAGAGCTCAAGAAAGTTAGTATCTTATTACCCAGGGTTGAGAAAGTAGTAATCCCTGCTCATATGGTGTTTTATTATACTGTAAATAAATCTTACATATACTTATTCTTTTTGAGGAAATCTATGTTAGATAATACGTCTTAAGCTGGGACCCATACAGAAGGATGATGACAATATTGTGACCAGTGATTCCCAAGAACCTAGCTCTATAATTCCAGTGCAACAAAGCCCCAGGATTCACTAATCCAGAATTCATGGAAACTTTATTAACTATAGGAACAATGAAAGTCAATTCTAGAGAATATGCATGATTGATGTATATTTTATATATATATATGTTTATGAATGTATGAAGTATTTTATATATAACACATATATAATGAAAATGCCTCCCCCTTCACTTTCCTATCTATTAACCTCATCACTCACAAAAGCCAAAAATTTGGTCTCTGTGGCTCATAAGCCTTCTAAGGACACTGATTTCCATGGCCACTGCCCACAGTCATGGGGTCTATGTTCCAGTTTCTCCCTTAGACAGACAGAGCAGGAGATGCTGGTGATCTCTGACACTGTGCTGATCTCTTCCCCAGAGTGGTCTTTTGGTACCAGCTGTGCTTGATGGAGTGCTGCTGCCAAAGGCCCCAGAAGAGATCCTGGCTGAGAAGAGCTTCAACACTGTGCCCTACATGGTGGGCGTCAACAAGCAGGAGTTTGGCTGGCTTCTGCCAACAGTGAGCACAAGCAGACCCTTAGACCGATGTTCCTCCACCACCCACTACCGTGCCCCCACTCTGCACTTCCATGGATTCTATCTTTAAGCCCTGCCTTGTGTCTGGGGCGGCTGTTCCACTGCCATAGTGTATTCATCCAAAGAACCTTTCTCTGGCATGGCCCAACTGAGATGTCCAGGCTTGGGAACTCTATACCAATGACTTCTTATCTTTTCTCAATGAATTCTGAAATTCTTAGCCTGGGTGGGGGTGTGTTGGCATAACCATTGTGTAGCCTGAATAACCAAGGTCAGGCAGAAGGTGGGGGAGAATGTGGGAATTCAGGAGAGTCAGACTGTGGCACAGATGCCTCCATCCTGTGCTTGGACTCTCAGGTCCTGTAGATCACCACAGGAACACACAGTGGATGTTTTCCTGGTTGTCTCTTTCTCTTCATTCCTGAGGACTCACAAATGCTTAACCTTTTTAAAATTTTTGTAACAGATGATGAGATTTCCACAAACTGATGTAAAATGGGACAAGAAGATGGCCATAGTAATGCTGCAGAAATTGTCTCTCCTTTTGGTAAGCATCTAGGGATTTGTGGCCACTGACTGAGAAATACCGATATTGTGAGGGATTGGCTCAAATTATAGATCAATTCAATGTCTCCCACTGCATCACCCCAGGAAGGATTTGCACAGATCATAGGAAGGTCAGACTCAATGAAGCCTCAATTGACTGGAGAGGCTGGTGATTACTTTTGTCATCCATTTCAGGGCATACATGAGGATGCAATTCCAGTTGCCATTGAGAAGTATGTAAGAGGTAGTAATGAGCCAGTCAAAATCAGAGACGGAATCCTGGAGCTCATTGGGGATGTCACATTTTGTATCCCATCAGTGACTGTGGCCCGAGGTCACAGAGGTGAGTCTCAGAAGTTGGATGAAAAAGAGACTAAGATTCTCCTGCTTTGGTCCCTAACCTGGACACTTCCTAGGATAGACAGATGTGGGAACTTCTTGTGCTCAGTGTGCAAAGTCTTGTTCAGCAAAGGTTCTGTTCAGTTTTGTTTTTCCAAAAGTAGTTAATTTTGTAGTTGATACCAGGAAACAGCAGTAGGGATATGAGAGCTGACATGGGAAAAAGATGAAAGCCAATCAATGATGCACCACCAGGCACATGCCCACTGTGGACAGCTGGAACTGTGGAATCTTTCGGGAAGAATTGTGTCAGGTCTCAGGATTACCCCAGCAGAACAGAAATGGAGGGTATTTACCCACCAATACTCACTTGTTAGCTGAAGGGTTTAGGCTCTGATCTGTCGCACACCTGGGTAGAGTAGTTTATAGTGACCAGAGTGAGCCTGGAAGCAAAGAGTCACCAGTGCAGAGGTAGAACTCATGCTTCCCTGCCCTAACAAGGGTACCAATGAGACTCAAGGGCCTCTGCTGATATAGAATAGAGGCAACTGTCCTATTCTTAAGTTGTTTCTAAACTAAATTGCTACACTTGGAGCCATGAAACAGTATGAGTTAAGTACAGGGTCAGGAGGTTTGTTGGAGGCAGGAGGGCAGGAAAAGAGCAGTAGGTATGCACCATGCGAGTTATTCCTCAGTTTGTTGTCATTGTGACGAAATATCCCTTTGTAAGGCTCCTAGCAGTGGGATCAAGATCCATCCCTGGCACTTAATTGGCTTTTGGGAACCTGTTCCCCATGCTGGATTACCTCGTCCGAAGGGAGGCCTTATTTGTATTGTTTAATCGTGTGGTGAGCAACTTCACTGCTTTATCACTGAGGTGAAGCTGAACATCATTCTGGGGAGCATGGTGGAGTAAACTAGGTCACTTCATGGCACACAGAAGCAAAGAGGAAGAGAGATGCAGGAAGTGGTCAGGAAAGATAGAAACTCCCCAGGGCCCACTCCCAGCAACCTACTTTCTGCAGGGTGACCACCCCCCACCTCAAGTCCCCATCACCTTTCAAAACAGTACTATCAGCTAGAAAACTGGACTTAACTGTGAGTATGTGGGGACATTTATACAAGGCATAACAATCTATCCCCGTGAGACAAAGGCTCATGGTGTAATGTTAAATCGTTTCACAATATAAAAGACATTCAGCCCAGCTGCAAGAATTCCTATGACTGGAGTTTTTTTAAAAGCTCACATTTTTTAAAAATTTTATTTAAATAACTTTTTTCATTTATTTTGCATACAGATTACAGTTTTCCCTCCCTCCTCTCCTCCCAGGCCCTCCCACCTCCCCACCTCCTCATCCCCTATCCCCACCACCACCACCACCCTCCACTATTCCACAACCCCCAAACCCTACCCCCCCTCTCCTCTCCCCCCTTCCCACCACCCTCCCCTTCCACTCCTCCTCCATTTCCATTCAGAAAGGGGCAGGCCTCCCATGGGCTTGAGCAAAGCATGATACATCAAGTTGAGGCAAGACAGAGCTCCTCCCCTTGCATGGGGCTGGATGAGGTAATCCAGCATGGGGAACAGGTTCCCAAAAGCCAATTAAGTGCCAGGGATGGATCTTGATCTCACTGCTAGGAGCCTTACAAAGAGACCAAGCTACACAACTGTCACACACATGCAGAGGGCCTAGGTTGGTCCCATGCAGGCTCCCTAACTGTTGGTTCAGAATCCATGAGCTCCCACGAGCTCAGGTCAGCTGTCTCTGTGGGTTCCCCATTATGACCCCACTGGCTCATACAGTCCCTCCTCCCTTTCTTCAGGAAGATTCCAAGAGTTCAGCCCAGTGCTTGGCTGTGGATCTCTGCATCTGCTTCCATCAGTTCGTGGATAGAGCATCTCTGATGACAATTAGAGTAATCACCAATCTGATTACAACAGATGGCCAGTTCAGGCACCCTCTCCACTATTGTTAGGAGTCTTAGCTTAGGTTATCTTTGTGGATTCCTGGGGGTTTCCCTGGTATCAGGTTTCAACCTAACCCTAAAATGCCCCCCCCCATCAAGACATCTCTTTCATTACTCTCCCCTTATGTCCCACACACCTCCAACCTGCTTCTCACACCCAGCCCCGCCCAACCCACTCCCTCAAGTTCCCACCCCTCCTCACACCCTCCCCCAATTTACCCAGGACATCTCTTCTATTTCCCCTTCCCAGGGAGACCCATGCATCCCTCTTTGAGCCCTCCTTGTTATCTACCCTCTCTAAGTCTTCTTGGCTACTCAAAACAAACATTTTACTGCTAGCCCCAGTGAAATTAATAAAACAAGTCACATACATCCAAGAATGTTACAAAATAATTAATAAATATTCAGATTCTCTCTCTCTCTCTCTCTCCTCTCTCTCTCTCTCTTTCTTTTTTTCTTTTTTTTTCTTTCACCAAATAACTCTGCACAAGGACTTTGAACACCACACTGACTGGAAGCAGCAAGCAAGGTACTCTTGGTCTTCTTCCAAAAATTAGTGGGAAGCTTTTCATATTTTCACAGTTGGAGCACTGTAGGCACTGGGCTTCGTAGGCATGCTCTTGATTATGACAATGCACATCTCATCTGTCCCTTATTTGGTGAAATATTTTATTTTGAAAGAAAGTTGAATTATTATGTTTTTGCATATGGTGAAACAACTGTAATTTTATACTTCCTTCTATAACATGATGCCCCATGTTTTTCATGCATGAAACTGTTTTTGAACCATGAGTCTAAGTGCAGTTGGATCTGTTGAGTATTTTTCCATCTGTGTTCATGAAGGACATTGGTGCAGCTGAATTTTCCTGTAATGTCCTTGTTTTATTTTTCACATCTTTTCTGAGTCTGTACTCACAGGGGCTGGGCTATATGTTCTCTGACTTTTGAAGAAATTTGGCAAGAATTTAAGATAAATGGTTTCTTTTTTTATGCACTATTTTTTTATTATTAAGAAATTTTCTATTCATTTTACACACCAACCACAGATTCCCCTCTCCTCCCTCCTCCCATCCCCCAGCCTTCCCCTCCAACCCATCCCCCATTGCCACCTCCTCCAAGGCAAGGTCTCCCATGGGGGGAGTCAGCAGAGCCTGGTACATTCAGCTGAGGCAAGTCCAAGCCCCTCCTCCCTGCACCAAGGCTGTGCAAGGTGTCCCACCATAGGCAATGGGCTCTAAAAAGCCTGCTCATGCACCAGGGATGGATCCCACTGCCTGGGCCCCCCTAACCAGTTCAAGCTAAACAACTGTCTCACCTATCCAGAGGCCCTAGTCCAGTCCCATGGGGGCTCCACAGCTATTGGTCCACAGTTCATGAGTTCCCACTAGTTTGGCTGGCTGTCTCTGTACGTTTTCCCACCATGATTTTGATGTCCCTTGCTCATAGAATTCCTCCTCTCTCTCATCAATTGGACTCCTGGAGCTCAGCCTGGTGCCTGGCCATGAATCTCTGCATCTGCTTCCATCAGTTACTAGATGAAGGCTCTATGATGGCAGTTAGGGTATTCACTAATCTGATTACTGGAGTAGGCCAGTTCAGGCACCCTCTCGACTATTGCTATTAGTCTGAGGTGGGATCATCCTTCTGGATTCCTGGAAACTTCCCTAGCACCCTGTTTCTCTCTATTCCCATGATGTCTTCATTGAGATAAATGGATTCTAATTCCTTTTTAAATGTTTCTTGTGATTCTCAAATTCATGGTTTCTTTTTCTTTAATTATTAAAGTACACATTACTAAGAGGTATCATAAATGGAGCCTGGACAGTCCATATGATGTCACTTTATGGTTGTGATTCAAGGCTAGACTAGAACAGAGTCCAGAGAAGCTGGACCACACTCATCAAGGCTGACTAGTTGGTTCTGGAGAACCAACAAGAGGCATCTCTTTTCTGTGGGAGGCTCTTTCTCCTGATCTTAGCTTTCCTTAGTTGACTGATCATTTTAGCAGATCTGGTGCAAGCAGCCATAGTTTCAGTGAATCCTAAATGCAAAGTTTGCCATGTCCCAAAGACAGCATTTCATAGCATAATTCCTCATCCTCCAGCCCTTACAATCTTCCTACCCACCTTTCCTTAGTTTCCTGAGCCTGGGGACAGCGTGGTAGTAGTGTGGTTATGGAGTACACTAGCACTACTCTGTGAATATAAATGCAAGTATTTGGAAGACAATTTGACAACATGCCTACTTAGGAAAAAAAACGAGAAAAAAGGCTCAGTAATAAGTTCTCCCCCAAGTCCCATGATTTCCTCATCCATGGTCTTTTGACCAGATTAATAGCACCAGAAAGAAATTCTCTCCCTTGGGGAACAAGCCTTAAGTCCAATCAGAAAGCTCCATAGCCCTACAGCCACCAGTGCACCATCAAGCACATCTTCCTGGCATACCAATATCGTAGCATTCAGTGCTCACTGCTAGATAATACCATTAATGACCCCCTCTCCCACCAGCAGCCTACCTAGCACCTTCCAGCAATATATAAACTAGCCAGAGGTGAATGTTTTCAAGTCAGTTCCAGCTTTATTTCTCTATGTCCCACAACCAAAATGTGTTATATGATCAGCAAAAGATTCCTCACGTCTAGTTTTGCTAGGCAACAAAGAAAAAAGACAATAACCTTTGTTGTTTGTAGTGTGTCTGGGGGGTACTCTAGGTCTTCTCTGACCAAGAAATCATAGGATGGCATCCCATTCCTGGCACTATAATTTTTATTTAGTAACTCAAATCTTTTGAGGGATGTATTGTTCACTCATGCAGTGTTCAAACTCCTTATTAAAAGATATTACATTTTCAAATTAGTTTAAAAAGCAGTGGCTTTCTTAAGGGTTTTTCATACATCCTTAATTTTGAATTACCAGCTGTCACTCACTCCTCTCCCTTCCCCATCTCTGCTTCCTCTTATCTCTTCTTGAACTTCTAACCTTTAGCATTCCACTCCTTTTTTCCATGTAATGTGTTCTAGTATCTCCTAACTCCCTAACATATTTCTCCTTAACCTCTCTGTGCCTTTTAAAGCTTCCTGACTTATATAGACCCTCCTAAATGCAAAAAGCTCTTGAAATCTGAAACTAGGATCCACATACAAGAGAGAACTCATGGCACTTATCTGTCCAAAGCTGAGGTATTTCATTTGGTCTAATATTTTCCAGTTTCACTCATTTTCTTACAAATTTGATAATCTAACTTCCTTTATAGCTGAATAAAAGCCCATTGTGTGTATGTACTACATTTTCATTATCCATTCTTAAGTTGATGGATGTCTAGGCTGATCCCATTTCTAGTAATTAGGAACAGACCAGCAATGAACATGGATGTGCAAATATCTCTAGAGGAGGCTATAAAGTCCTTTGGATGTATATATCCAGGAAGGTCACATGGTAGTTCTAGTTTTAGCGTTTTGAGAACCCTTCACACCAATTCCCATGGTGGCTGAATCAATTTACACTCCCACCAACAATAGACAAGTGTTACCTTTCTCTACATTTTCACCAGCATTTATTGTCATTTATTTGGGGCGGGAGTTTATTTTCTTTTTTGATGATAATCATTCTGATTATATAGATTATATATAATCTATATAATTGTGGCAAGAGGGAATCTCAAAACAACTTGAATTTGAATTTGACTTTTCCTGATGTTAATAATGTTGACCATTATAGAAAATGTTTTTAGCCATTTGTACTTCTCATTTTGAGATCTCTCTATTCATTTCCATGGCCTATTTTTTACATTGTTTATTTTCTTGATGTTTAGTTTCTTTGATTCTTTGTCTAATCTATGTACTAATCCTTTATCAGTTATAAATGGCAGAGTTTCCTTCATCATATAGTCTGCTTGAAACTCAGTTGACTGAGTTTCCTTTGCTGTACAAAATCTTTTTTAATTTTATTAAGTTCCATTTGCTGATTACTAGGTTTATTCTCTCAACAATCACAACCGTATACAGAGAATCCTGTACATGTATCTTGACACATACACCCTAATTTTTCCTCTAGCAGTTTCAGTTTCAGGTCTTATGCTGAAGTCCTCCATCCATTGGGAGTTGGTTTTGTGCAAGTTGAGAAATAAGAATTGAGTTTCATTCTTCTACATAGAGGTATCTTTTTTCCTAGCATTAAGATGCTGTCTCTTGCCTAATGTGTATTTTTGGCATTTTTGTAAAGCCAGGTGATTGTAGTTGTGTGGTAGTGTATCTGGGTCCTCCATTCTATCCTATTCACCTATGTGTTTCTGCTGTGCCAGCACTATGCTGGTTTTAATCCTATGGCTCTGAAGTATAACTTTAAATTAGATATGGTGATACCTCCAGGAGCAGTATTCCTACTGCTCAGTATTGCTTTGACTATCCAGGGTCTCCTGTGCTTCAGCATGAATGTTAAGATTGCTTTGTCTGTTTTGGTAAAGAATGTCGCTTGGATTTTGAATGGAATTTCTCTAGCAGTCTTCATGGGGTGCTATGTTCAGGAAAGGTGATTTGAGAGCCATTGTCTCTGCAACCTTAATGTTCTTGTGGTTCTGGCGTATAGGGGAGGGAAGGTTGTAAGTCCTTTCCTGGCACTTGTCTCAGATCCTTGAACTCTACCCTGGCATCTTCTGATGTAGCAGGAAGCAAAAGCAGGTAACCTTCTGTACATTTTTATAGTTTCATAAATTTCTCTCCTTTCTGTCTCTGTCTATCTATATGTCTTCGTCTGTCTCTGTTTCTCTCTCTCTCTCTCTCTCTCTCTCTCTCTCTCTGTCTCTGTCTCTCTCTCTCTCTGTCTCTCTCTCTCTGTCTCTCTCTCTGTCTCTCTCTGTGTCTCTCTCTCTCTCTCTGTCTCTCTCTCTGTCTCTCTCTCTCTCTCTCTCTCTCTCTCTCTCTCTCTCTCTCTCTCTCTCTCTCTCTCTCTCTCTCTCTCTCTCTCTCTCTCTCTCTCTCTCTCTCTCTCTCTCTCTCTGTCTCTCTCTCTCTCGTGTGTGTGTGTGTGTGTGTGTGTGTGTGTGTGTGTGTGTGTGTGTGTTGCAGGGGGTTGTACCTAGGTCCTCCAGTACACTAGGCCAGAATTCTATTGGTAAGATATTTCCCAAATCTTTGTAAGTTTATTTCTGATCTGCTCTTTATTTGCCAATTTCTCTGACTTCTGGCTTAGTTTGTTCTGGAGTTTCTTTTAGTATAACCTTCCACTGTTTCTTTGAACTCTTTGTATGTTTTGATCTGTAGTTGTTTGTTGCTTTTAGTTTTTCTCTTACAGCTGCTTTAGTTATAGACATGTGTTTCCATTATGCTGTGTTCCAGTTGTCTTCATTCTACTGTAGTTTTCAATTTATTTATTAATGTATTTGTTGTCCACAAGTATTTTAACTTGTATAATTTTAAAAAATTCTAATTCAATTGATTTTGGTTTTCTCTAGTTTTTTTCAGAAAAAAATACTTGCTACAATTTCATTCTTGTTAACTTTTATGAGAATTTTTCTTGTGCCTTCACGTGAAATGTTTTTCTGAAGAAAGTTCTGTGGAAGTTTAAAAAGAACAAGTCTTCTGTTAACATTGGTTGCAATTCTGCTCATTTTTTGTTGGAATATTTGCATGTTTTATCTCAGAGCTATTTCCTTATCAATTTTCTATGTAAATGATGTGACCATTTTTTTAAGGGTAGAGATATTGAAGTCCCATCCTGTTATTGTATGCAATCTTTATTTTCCCTAAGATCATTTGATGTATGTTCTATATATTTAGATGCTCTGATGTTGGGTGAATATATATTTTTACAAGTGTTGTTCCCTTTTGATGAATTGACCAATAAATTTAACATGTAATGTCTTTATTTCTCTACTTTTACAGTTTTGGCTTGAACTTTATCATCTCATATAACCATAGCTACCTCTCTTCTCTGTTAGTTTCTATGCATGTATAATATCTCTTCTTGTTCCTTTACCTTCAGAAGATCTACGGCTATAAAAGTGAGACAAGACTCTGCCTTTCTTAGGAGAGTATAATCTATTTATATTTGAGGAAATTATTAATATGCAGATACTCAATATTGCTATTTTCTTAGGATTTGCTGTTGCTGTTTCACAAGTACTCAATTTGTTTCTACCTATCTGGCTACCCTCCCTTGTGGCTTGATGGTTCTCCATGGTAGAAGGCTTTGTGTCCTTTCTGCTTTTACTTTGTGCCTCTTCTTTATTAAAAATAGAGTCTTCTCTCATATTATATCCTGACCACAATTTCCCCTCCCTCTAGTCCTCCCAGATCCCCCCCACACCTTTCCTCCCCTCCAGATGCACTCCCCTCCATTTCCCTTCAGAAAAGAGCAGGTGTCCAAGAGACAACAATCAAACAGGACAAAACAAGATACCATAAGACAAGGCAAAAACCCTCATACCAAGGCTAGATAAGGCAAAACAATGGGAGAAAAAGAGTCCCAAGAGCAGGCAAAAGAGTGAGAGACACATTTGCTCCTGATCTTAGAACTTCCACAAAAACACCAAGCTAGCATATTATCATTAGCACTTATATAGTGTATTTACCAGGTTCATTGTATACATTTATTTTAATTGCATTAACATAAGACTCAGTCACCATTTTTATTTCTATTAAATATGTAAATATAAGCAAATCAAGGAGCTTTTCTGAAGCTGATTTTCTGATGTGTTGATGATCAGGCATTTCCTTCAAAGGTAGGAGGAGCCTTGATTCCATTTGGGTTTGTGTCAAACAACATGAGCTGTTATGAATCCATGTGTTCACAGATACTGGAGCTCCCACCTACATGTATGAGTTTCAGTACCATCCAAGCTTCTCATCACATGCAAGACCCAAGAACGTAGTTGGAGACCATGGAGATGAAGTCTACTCTGTCTTTGGTGCCCCACTTTTAAGAGGTAATGGTTCTTGGCTGGTATGAAGGTAGAATTAAGAGGTCTGGGCTCCAGTCTTGATCTTAATTCTTTAATTCTGTATAATGGGGGTGAGGTACACATGAATGTGGCCAGCCTTTCTCCTGGTCTAATATACATTAAGGAGGATATATATTAACATGTCTCCAGCATAACTGTTCTCACACTCTTGATTATTGACAGTAGAAAGAGATGTTGTATGTCATACATAGTAGGCAACTTGATGACAAGAATGCCACTTCTTCATTTTATACTCAAAATAACATATCAAAATTGACTGACTTGCTTAACTGGGAGCTTTCCAGAGACACTGATGTCCTTAGAACATTTGCATTTTTATATTTTTCAACCCTCACAAGTTTACAAGACTAAGAAAAAACCTTGGAGCCAACAATATTATGGGGTAGAGGAAACCCCAGGGTATGACCTTCCTACCCTGGGTGAGGAAGAACAAACAGAAGAACATGGGAAATAAAGGCAGTTAGTATTGGATGGGCTGTGTTCCACTGATAAGTCCTAGATCAGTTATCTTCAGTCTGAAAGCACACACCAGTTAACCAGGATTTTGTAGACTGTTGACTAAGTAGGTATGGAGTAAGATCCAAAGTTCTGCCTTTCTAAACAGTACCCTGAGTTCTGCTGCTGGTAGGCTCAAGAGTTATGCTTTTAGTAGTGACAGGTTTTTAAACCTCTCTTTCCTTTTTTTATTCCCCACAGGGGGCGCCTCTGAAGAGGAGATCAAGCTCAGCAAGATGATGATGAAATTCTGGGCCAACTTTGCTCGAAATGGGTGAGTCTGGTGGTAAAGATGGGCCTGGGGTGGTGGGCAAGATCAGACCTTCAGGTACTCACTGGGAAGAAGGGCAGTTTCTAAAGTTCAGTGATAAACTCAAATCCAGCCACTCCAAAACATTGCTCTTATGTTGGTTCTCTTCATGTTCTCCCTTGTGATGAGCGGGAACAGAAATCCAGAAATCACTATGCATCTCATTTTTAAAAAGTGGGAATCACAGAGTAGCTTTGAGGAATTCTCTTTGATTCTATTCCCAGGAACCCCAATGGGGAGGGGCTGCCCCATTGGCCAAAGTATGACCAGAAGGAAGGCTACCTGCAGATTGGAGCCACCACCCAGCAAGCCCAGAGACTGAAAGGGGAGGAAGTGGCTTTCTGGACTGAGCACCTGGCTAAGAAACAACCCAATCCAGAGCACAATGAGCTGTGAACAGCAGAGGCCAGCCTCAGATCCGAGAAGCCAACATACGGTTCTTCCACTAAAGGGATGGGCAGAGGCCGAGGTGAGGGGATGTTTGTACTTGTGGCCTCAATTTGGAGAATAAATGTTCTTTTTAAGGTCAAATAAGTGTCTATTTTGGGCTGACTATAAAGGTATGTACGAGAGAGAGAGAGAGAGAGAGAGAGAGAGAGAGAGAGAGGAGAGAGAACTCATAAAAAGATATCCAACATGGAGGAGAATGATATCAAAAATTACTAAAGTTCTAATGGTGAAGTGTGAGCTAATATGAGAGTTTGAAAGCCAAAGGAACTGCATATTGAGGAAAGAATTTATACCAGCTACAGACTTCTCTGTGTACACTGTCAGGTGCTCATGGAGGAAAACCAGAGGCATGTTTAAGATATTAGAAGTCCATCTCCGATCTCAGTATCACAGAATGACCACACATGATGTTTTCATTCGTCTGTAGTTTTTCCCAAGTTATACTCATAGCACTTTTTGGCAATATGAAAGTTAATCAGTAGGGAGGAAGTTTCCAGTTGAGTTTGTTTCATTTATCCATGTCCTACAAC
The DNA here is from genome assembly GCA_902168425.1 of Peromyscus attwateri. Taxonomy (NCBI): domain Eukaryota; kingdom Metazoa; phylum Chordata; class Mammalia; order Rodentia; family Cricetidae; genus Peromyscus; species Peromyscus attwateri. The sequence continues at coordinate 14,099 of CABHPP010116290.1, forward strand.
CAAGGTGTGTGGTATCTTCACAGATGGGTTCTCACTAGCTCATTCTAGTAGGCTTGCAGTCCTGCTCTGATGAATGAAATCCTTAAATCACTGGAGAAAACTCAGCAAGCACTATTTCCTCCAGGACCCTGTAAAGATCTACTGCAGCTTAAGAAACGGACAAAAACTATGTGTTGAAAAGTGGTAAAATGTATTCTATTAGAAATCATTAGTAATCATTACTGCTAGTGATGGACAAATCGCCAAAGTATCCCCATGTTCAATAATCAGGGACTCAGTGTTCCCCTGAACTTAAGGCTGAAACAGGATGATAGAAAACACTCCTGGATGACACCTTTGAGTCATAGGGTGCTGTGTTTCAAGTAGCAGCGATCTTGAAGGGCAGGTGCACAGGTCGTGTCTAAAGCTGAGGGTTGAAGAAGACAATAAGAAAGGAGAGGCTGTGAATAAGGATAACCATAACTAAGGATGTAGGCAAAGGACATTTAGAAATCTATTAATCTAAGCTTAAAAACTATAGTTTAAAAAAAAAACAACAACCAGAATTTGAATGGAAGTACCTTGCTTGGATAAATAACTCCGATCCCAGAATCCATGATAAAAATCTCATTTACAGGCATGAGATAATTTTCCATGATTTGCTTATTAGGAAGGCTCTTAAGGCTTCCAGCACAACAGAAGATACTGATATTTCTTTGGACTGTCTACTAGAATGAGCTAGTAAAAACCTATTTGTGAAGATACCACCCACACACCTTGGCTGTAGGACATGGATAAATGAAATAAACTCAACTGGAAATTTCCTCCCTACTGGTTAACTTTCATATTACCAAAAAAGTGCTTAGGAAAAACAACTCACAAGTGGAAACATCTATGTGTGGTCATTGCATGTTGCAATACTGATCTTCCAGGAAAGATGTGTCCACTAGTACAGAAGTGAACCAGCGGTAACCACCAACTCTCTGTTTCGATTTGAGGCTTGCTCCATAGGAGAGAACTCATGCCTGGTACTGTATACCTGATCAAAAGCCTGTGCCTGGGAAATCATTGGCCCTGGCAGGGGAACTGTTGCTTTGCTAAATGGAGATGATGTCAAACTGCCTTCTTAATAATGTTTCTATCCAAAGAGAAATGTTACTTTCAGCCCTGATCAAAGAAGCTTATTTTGTAGTGAATGGTGTTGAATGTAAAGACTTGTGGCTGTTCAAGATTCTGAGAGTAATTGACTGTTAAGTGTTTCCTCCTCCTTCCAAGTCTCAAGGGACACCGGGAAAGAGGAGATGGAAAGAATGTATGGCCAGACGATGGGGAGGAGGATTGTGAAATACTATCTTCTGAGCATGAGGTAGCTGTGGCCTTCATAAACTCACTGCAGGATGGTTGCCAGCACTGAGCTGGTCCAAATACTGGGTTTGTTAGCATTTATTTCTGGGTGATGCTACTCATAGACCATTGCAGAAGATGCTCTTAAACCTCATCAGTTCTGCTTCTGTAAACATGCTTCCCCCAGAGGAATCTCTCCTCGATGACCATGAGACTACAAGACCACCTGCAGATAGTCTTACAGACCACAGAAGTTTGAATCCAAAAATACTGTACCAGTTAAAATAACCAGTGCTGAAATTCTACAGCTGCTGTGTGAATCTGTGACTCACTACCCAGTCTCTTTAGGCCACTAGCTCAGCTGGGTCAGCTAGCCTAAATCAACTGAGTCTTCTGATTGTACACTGCCTGGTTTCTCAAGAGCTTCGTTTCCTGTAACAATACTAGATTAACTGAACACCTTCAGATTCCTCAAGCAAAACCAGAAAGAATCAGTTCAATAAAATCAAAAGTACATCTATTTTTACTCATCTATACTGGGCAGCTTCGAATTCCCTATGCAATATAAAATATGATATAACATGTATATATAATTGTGTCAATCCACACCTGCCAGCAACACAAAGTCTCTGTGGATTGAAGGAAGTGCCATAGATCTAAGTGGGGTGATCAAGGGGCTTCAGGCTTTTCAGCTCAAGAACAGTATTGTTCTGTCAAAAGCCTTTTCTGTGCCAAGATGATAGTTTAATTTTTTTATTTTTATTCAGTTCCTATTCTCTATTTCATGTATTGATTTGGCCCTATTGAACCATAATTGCATCTCTGAACTACAGTGAACTTGATCACAGTGTATGATTTTTAAAAATATGTTGTCACATTCTGGTTGTAAATATTTGGTTTGAGGATGTTTTCCCTTTGTTCATGGTTGTGTGCTTATCTAACCTGGGTGCCAGGTTAATACTGGTTTCATAGAACGAGTTTCAAAGCTTCCCTCCTCTCTCTGTTTTATGAAGCATTGGGTGTTGTTTTTGCTAAAAAAAAAATCATAGGAGTTAGTAGTGAATTTACTGGGTCCTGATAGATTTTTTTTAATTTTTACTCTTTTATATTGCTTCAATCTCTTTGCTGACTATGGATGGGTATATCATTTTTAAATCTGATTTTAGTGTAGCTTTGGAGCTCTTCCATGTCTAGAAAATACCCATTTCTCCTAGATATCCTAATTTATTGTAATATAAGTTTAAAAATATATTCCATAATGATATTTTAAGTCTCATTCTTATGTGTTGCAATATTGTCTTGTTAAGGAAAAATATTTTTTGAGAATCTAATGCATGAGTGCTGTACTTACATCATCAATTTCCCATTTTATTAATTTGGTTCTCTCTTTAGTCTGGATAATGACTTACCAAGCACTTTTAACTCTTCAAGGAACTGATCTTTCTTCTGTTGACTGTATTATTCTTTTAGGCCCCATCAATTTCTGCCCTCATCTTTATTGTTTCTTTCATTTGACTCAATATAAATTAGATCTGTCTTCCTTTTTTTCTAAAACTTTAGTTACTCACTGATTTTGAAAGATAATTTTGTGTGGTGTAGTAATCAAACTTGTCAGCTGTTTGCTGTCACAGCTTAGAAGATATCATTGTATTCTGTGATGTTTTGTATTGTTGTCAACTTGACGGGATCCAGAATCACCTTGGAGACAAATCTCTGGGCATATCCATGAAGGATTTTCTAGATTAGGCTAATTGAAGAGGGAAGACCCACCCTAACTGTCAGCATCACCATTCCATGGCAAGTGACAGGTTGAATAAGAAGGAAAAAGCAAACTGGGCACAAGCATTCGTCTGTTTCCTGACAGAGGACACAGTGCGACCAGCGACCACCATGGTGTATCCACTGAGATGTTGCACCCCCATATCCACTGAGATGTTGCACCCCCATATCCACTGAGATGTTGTACCCCCATATCCACTGAGATGTTGCACCCCCATATCCACTGAGATGTTGCACCCCCATATCCACTGAGATGTTGCACCCCAGACTGTGGACGGAAAGAAACCCTCCCTTCCCTGAGTTGCTGTTGTCAGGTAATTATTTAACTGTGGTGATAAAAGCAGTGACATTTGCACAGGAATTTTTGGCTTTCGTTTCTCGCCTGAGAGGTCTAAAATCACTCTGCAGAGTTTGTGAGAACGCTGGTGTCTTTCTCTTGTGACTTTTCATGTTCTTCTTTGTTAGTAGTCTTCAGCATTTTAGCCACTATGTGTTGTGGCGGTATGCATCTCTGGTCACATCTGTTAGCTGACTCTAAATGCCTCCAGCACTAACATGTTCAAATCCCTTCCAAGGTTTGGGGACTTCTTTGCTGGAATTTCATTTGATAGATTTTCTATGAATTTACTCAAATCTCCGACTCTTCTACTCAATAGATTGATAGATTCAGCCCTTCATCACATCTCAGGGTTCTTAAAATTTGTGGTCCAGCTTAAAGGTTTTCTTTACTGTCTCTGGTATATTTTCATGTTTAGCTTTTCAACTTTTTCAATGCATTGGGCTTGCATTTTTTGAGCACTTAGGAGCTTTTGATGGAACCATATTGGCTTGCTTTTGCAAGTTTCCTACTTCTGAGTTGTGGTCTATGCATTGGGATTAGGTAGCCTTATCAGACAGTCCACTCTCAGGCTCAACTTCAATCAAAGGCATGGTTACACGCCCCTACATTTCTGCTAAAGCATGTTGTGTTCATGAGACCAAGTCTATACTACTTGCCCATCTCCTGGACCTACATAGGTTTGTAGACATGATTTCTTTTTGTTTAGTTCATGGAAAAGTAGTATTTGGGGCTTGGAGGTATAAAAATTCAGGGTCTTTTATTTTTCATATTACTCTAATAATATAAAATATGTGATCACATTCTCACTGTAATAATATATGTGATTTCATTCTCACCATAATAATATAAAATATGTGATCATGATTTTCACTGTAATAATAAAATATGAGATCACATGCTCACTGTAATAATATAAAATATATGATAATGTAGTCATTCTAATAATATAAAGTATGTGAACATGTGCTCATCACTCAAGCAAGTTCATCATTATCATCACCATTATTTTGGAAACTAGTCTTTTATTTTTTTTTTAATTTTTTTGGAGACAGGGTTTCTTTGTATAACATCCCTGGTTGTTCTCAAACTTGCTTTGTAGACCAGGCTGGTCTGGAACTCACAGAGATCTGCCTGCCTCTGCCTCCCAAGTTCTGGGATTAAAGATGTGCCCCACTATGCCAGGATGAAACTCATATTTTCTAGGTTGTCTTTTGGTTTGTTTGTTTTCTGTTTTATTTTCCAGTTTCGGTCTTCTTTTACCATGTAGAAGCAACCCAAAATCTTAGCAAATTGCCAAGTGTCCAGTAGAGGGGAGCACAACACGGTTGACGCAGACTCCCTTCAAGGCTCCTGGGATGGGGTACTAAGATACTGTACAATTTGGTGGTTGTGTATTTTCCCTCAGATGCAGGGCCTAGATTTAAATTTATGTATGTGTGGATGTGTGTGTGTGTGTGTGTGTGTGTGTGTGTGTGTGTGTGTGTGTAGAATAGGACTACAAGAAGAAAGATGTCTTTGGGAGGTGGGACATGGCAACAGAATACATGTAACATGAAAGCTGAACTGGGAGAGGGGAGGGAAAGCTGGGAGGAAAGCTAAGTTTTTAAAATGTGTAATACATACACACACTTGTGTGTATATGTGTGTGTGTATGTATATATGTACAAATGTGTATATGAAAATGCCATAGTGAAATCTATCATCTTGTATGTTAACTTAAAAATTAATTTGAAAAACATATCGTGGACTTCAGAATAGAAACGTCAGCACAATGTTTTTCCTAGTTATAAATGGGTCTAATCCGGTAAGATCAATGCCATGAATGAACATCTTAATATACATGCTTCTCAGGAAAGTTATCCCAGCGAGAATGGTAAGAATAAAAGCAAAAGAACAATCATGAGGTTTGTCCTTAATTTCTCAAAAACTGGAAAAGGTCTTATCATATGGTTTTCCAGAGACTTTGTAGGGTTATTTTCTATTTTTGATGTACAAATACTCCCCAAATTATGATGGAGTTACTTCAGTGGTAAATTCATGATCTTGATGTAAAATAAAATAAAATGAAATTATGTCAACATATGTTGAATTGGAGACCATCTATGCATAACTTCCATGAAGCTACCTTAGCATTATCTGACAATAACAAGAGCAGTCTAAATGTACAGAGTAAAGAATTGGTTATTGCTACAAAGAGACATGGAAGGTAGACTCCCATTCAGACTTTGGTGTTTCATTGGCAATTTTTCTGGCAGAGAAATCTAGGTTAGTCTCCCCCTTTCTGCCCACATATTTTGGGTGAGATTGCTTGTTGCAAAGGGTTGGAGAATTAAGGATTAGGATCATGTCCAAAATGTGCTTTTGAGAGCAAACAAGGGGTATCAGCCATGAGCTGATGTGTGGATAGCCTCGTGCCTCTTGAAGGAGGATCAGTTCTAGTCACTCAGATACCACAGCAGGTAGAATGAAGACAGATGTGAAGCTGCAGGGAGATGAGGAAGGACTGTCTGCTGAGCAAGAATGGAGCCAATGTTTACACCAGAGCCTGATGCCCAGTTCAGAGTCATGAGAAGAATATTCTAGAACCTTATTGTATTCTTGATCCAATAGCTATTTATCCTATTTATTTACCCACTAAATAAAGCCTAGTCCTTTAGCCTGGCATTCAGTGTCCTTCCTGACATACACCTGATAATCCAAGATTATCATCCACTCCCCTTGGACTGCACCTGGTGGTATTCATATGCTATTTACCCTTTCCAGAATGGCCCTGTGTTATGCTGTCTCTAGGACTTTGCACTTAATGCATATTCTTGTTTAAACCTCCCCACCCCCACTTTATCTCCTATCATTACTCCTCCCTCAAGTATAAGTCAGGGGTCCTCAATGATAACACCAATAGAGGACTGCATTCCTTTCAATTTCTGTATCCCCTCCGTTTCCCTCTCCTGGTTCATAACTCTCTTCTCAGGAATGCGTTGTGTGCCTCTGGTCCTTCCTCTACAAGGTCAGCCCTCCTAAGACTAGGGAACACTTCTTGTCCATTGCCTCACCCAACATGTAGTTCAACACCAGGATCTTAATGGATAAATGTTTACAGAGGCTGTGAAAGAAACCGAAGGTCTTGTTCATTCCCAACCTTATCTTTACAACTATGTATAAAACCTGTTTTCTATCTCCAACTCCAGTTTATTCCTCATCCCAGTTTGGAAGAACAGCTTTCCTGACCATTATCTTACATGAGAAGAAGCTGAGGTCTAGAGGATTGAGATGTCTTGTTCAAAGTCACATGCGTGGAAACTGACAAAACACAGCTGGAATCCTGGTCTGATCCTTCCCCTCTAAAGTTTCCTCATTTTCTCTTGTTCAGCAGGGCACCTGCCCACACCACCAATGAGGACATTGTTCAGGGCCAAGTCTTAGAGAAGTATGTCAGCTTAGAAGGATTCACACAGCCTGTGGCCATCTTCATGGGAGTCCCCTTTGCCAAGTCCCCTCTTAGATCCCTGTGGATCCACCACAGCCTGCAGAGCCTCAGGGCTTCATAAAGTAATGCCACCTCTTCCCCTCCTTTGAAAGCCACTGGGGTCAGCCTGGGCCTCTTTACATGGAGATGTCTGGTATGATGCAGGAGGAGACAAGGCAATCCTCTGATCAACTCCACTTTATTCTGGAATTCTCAAGAATATTATAAAAACATTCTAGAATGGGCATACCTTTCTGGAGTCCTTCACTTGGTGTGTATAAATTGAGCACCTACAAATGTGCATGTTTTATTTCCTAAAAACCTATTAGGGAATAAAACAATGATTCCTTCCCTCATTAGGTTTATATTCTAACAGGAGGAGAAATATGATGTACTGTACATGAATCAATAAAGCAATTGCATACTGTGTTAGAATATGATCAGTGTTTTGAAAATGCTCCTTCAGTCAAGTTGAGGGAGTATTTACTCACACTACCTATTGTCATATATTCAATGTTGACACTGTATAGGAATGAGCAAGGTAATGATGTGTCTAGCTACTTACTTACAATCTGGTCAATATTTTGGGTGCCATAGTCATTCGAGTAGGCTTAGTATAGGTGCCCAATGAATTCAGTTGGCCTCCCAGCCACTACTAGAGCACTTCAGATACTTGCAAGTGTCATCTCAGACAGTCATCATCTTCCCAACAGAGTACTTATGCTGCTTCCTGGGATACTGCTTCTGGCCACAGGGGAACAGCAGTTGGTATGTAAAATGAAAAGAATTAAATTAAAAAAAAAGATAGCAATGGTGTGCACCACTGTAACTTCTTTTTTTTTTTCCATTAAAACTTGGACATGGTGCTTTTGATTTTATTTCAATGCCTAGGTCACTGTCTGATATATAGCACATAGTTACTAAGAATTTACTTTAGACTGAACCAGTTCACTCCTGTGGTCTTAATTGTAAAGTGGAGTAAAATTCACAGGGCCGTGGGGAGTGCTATAGTAGTAGTAGTTTCTCCTTGGGACTGCCAGCTCACAAATAACGACACAGAGACTTCGTATTAATTATGAAAATTGGCCTTGAGTTTAGGCTTGTTTCCACCTAGCTCTTATAACTTAATTAACCCATTATTTTTTTAATCTACATTCTGTCATGTGGCTCTTTACCTTTCTTCAGTTTGGCATGTCCAACTTACTCCAAGTCTGCTAGCAATATCTGAGCACCTAGATTCCTCCTCCCATTTTCTCTCTCTACCAGGAAGTCCTGCATATCCTCTCCTGCCTAGACACTGGCTGTTCAGCTTTTTATTAAACCAATCAGAAGGTGCCTTAGGCAGAGACACTTCTTTACAGTATACAAAAAGATTATCCCACAACAGAGTGCCTACTAGAAATGTAAGGCAAATTCATAATCAAACTTATTCAGGGCCAGTGGCATATGGTAGAATGTGAACTCTTAGGACAGTGTTAGAGCTTACCAGTACTTTCCAGTGATACCTCACATTGATACATGCTTCGCAATAGTACAGTCACCTGGGTACATGCTGTTAAGAAAAACCGAGTAATCTCATGGGGTTAGACCAGTCGAATCTTAGAAGCAGCCTCTAGCTTGAGTAAGCCATGTCCCCTTCCTTCATGGTGCTTTGGATTTGTTCCAATTCTTGTCTGTGGATAGGCTGCACCTCTCCCACAAAGGAGATCATGGAAGCTGATTCACACCCCATACAGCAATGTTTTTGTTTCAAAAAAGCCAGCAAGTAAACAACTAATAGCATACATAACAATTTCATTCCTAGAGACTGAACAGCAAGTTAACCACAGGTAAAAAGTATTGCTGCTCAGACAACTCATTTATTATTATTCAAGTTAATAATATGTGGTCTGCCCCAACTATAAGACACTGGCTGAGAAGCTAATGGATAAGCAAAAACCCTGTATGTATGAATCTAGCATTCTAACATGGAAGGATGGGCTCTATTAGATTGGTGTTAAATTTAACAAACTGAGTAGGCAGTGGGAAATTAAAAATGCTATGGAAAAAGTAAACATTGTACACAGCATAAGGGGAATCAGAATTGAAGGCATCTGTGTCTTTAAATTACACACATTCACTTGCTGGCCTCCCTCTGCATGTTACTCAAAGGACAAACAAGGCCACTAGCAGCACATAATATATTCCTGACCATGGAAAACAGAATTTAACCTAATATGAAGTGTTGTTCCTTTGCTGTACACAAAAGCCAGTTTGGGTATGTCTCTGAATAGATCAGGCACCTTCCTAAAGTGAGTCCATACTTCCAACAAAATTATCAGGGTGTTTCCAAGTAAAAACATATTTAACATACATTTTGGCTTACTAATTCAAACTATTGCATTAAAGTAGGCCCTTCACTACACATAGAAATAACACTGAAGAAGAAATACAAAAGGCTTGGTTCCTATGTTCCTTGTACTGGGGCCATTACGACTGCTCTCCACAAATACTGAGACTGAATGCTCTGCACAGCAACCACATTGACAATATCATCTGGTTGAGGCACATATCCAGAAGGAAGTTTAAGAGAATCCAAGGTGAAAAAGATGGTGTCTTCCAGCACCCCAGTTCTTCCATCTACTCTGGTAACCCAAACCTCATTTACATGATGGTGTTGCAGAGGCTTCATCAGGATGGCCTTTCTGCTCTGTGTGTCTCGCTGCTCAGAAAGCTCAATTTCTACCAGGTCATCCTTATAAGGTTCAAAATCTTTACAGACAATGTCTAGAGAGAAAGACAGTTCGTGATTAATATGGTCAGCATCATCTATTAGAGAGGTGATACAGTCAAGTGACACTGTCATGTGAGATGCTGACGGGTCATCACCATGGCCATCACAGTAAGCATCCACTGTGATTGCATTAGATCCGTGAGTGATTTGGTCTACTTCTGTAAGTGCAGGAACCTTTGGTTTAACTTTCAGAGGATCATTGCCTGGCATGACACCATCATTGAAGAGGATGTGCTCATGAATGCAACCATAGTCACTGCAGGACCCTGTCGCAACTCCCTGCATGGTTTGTGTGTCATCTTGCAAGAGCCTCAGCTTCTGGTCTCTCTCTTCCTCTGGGTCCGCTTTCCTCCGAAAGAAGGCACGAAATCTGGAAATTAGCCGGTGCATGGTTTGTTGTCTGAGCAAGCTTGAGCACCAAGTGGTACCAGGAGTGAGGCTTCCGGCTGTCTAGTTCTCTGTCTCCCAGGAGAAGCCTTATCACAGGCGCTCTCTCAGAGGCTAGTCTACTTCTGTTCTCTGTACATCCCCTCTGGGCTCTCACTGTGGCAAGACTGCCACGTGTGGACACTGTAACTTCTAATAAGTCAGGGCATTGAACAATAAAGCATATTTTCCCCATCAAAAGAATAGTATTTGCATTTACATTCTGATTTCAAGTGTAATACATACACATTACAGAAAAGTTCAGAGCAAATTAAGGTTATTTGCAGTTCACACACTAAATTTCTGCTAACATTTAAAATTATGTTCATCATGCCTTCTTTTAAATGGGTCATAAATATGGAAAGTCGGTGCAACTGCGGTGATCACATGACATCAATATCATTCTGTGCCATTAATTACAAGTTTTAATTTTCCATTTAACTACAATTTATTTATCTAGTCTCTTATTTGGGTACATTAATTTTTTAATGTTCTTGACATTATGTAGGGACCTTAAAGTCAGCTCAAGACACCCCAAGACCAAGTTCTCAGCACAAAGGAGATTTATTTGCCCCAGAGGGACAAAGGGCAGGGAATAAGAGACAAAGACAAGAGACAGAGGACAAAGGAAAGGGGAAGGGAACAAGGGAACGAGGTAAGGGGTGTTTGTCCCTGGAGGACAAGGGACTGCCTCTGGATAGAGAGGAGACAGATGTGACCCATAGCTAAGTGGCAGTTTATAAAGGTGTCTTAGTTAGGGTTTCTGTTGTTGGAAAAGACACCATGATCACAGCAACTTGCTTACAGTTTCAGAGGTTCAGTTCATTGTCATCATGGTGGGGAGCATGGCAGTGTGCAGGCAGATATGATGCTGGAGTAGTAGCTGAGAGTCCTACATCTTGCTGGTAACAGAAAGTTGACTGAGATACTGGGTGGTATCCTGAACATAGGAAACTTCTACTGTGGATATCGCTCTGTATAAAGAAAATGCTGATTGGCCAGTAACCAGGTAGGAAGTATAGGTGGGACAAGCAGAGAATTCTGTGAACAGGAAGGCTGAGTCAGGAGACGCTGCCAGCCGCTGCCATAAGTACCAACATGCAAGATACTGGTAAGCCACGAGCCATGTGGCAAGGTATAGATTTATAGAAATGGGTTAATTTAAGATGTAAGAACTAGATAACAAGAAGCCTGAGCCATTAGGCCAAACAGTTTAAATAATATAAGAGTCTGTGTGTTTATTTTATAAGTGGGCTACGGGACTGCCGGGACTTGGAGAAACTCTCCAGCTACAAACTTCAAAGCCTGTCCTCACTGTAAGTATTACAGCTTGGATGGAAAGGTAGCCTGGCAGTTGGGAGCCAAGGAATCCCACAAAATCAATCACACCACACAATAAACCTTACACAGTGACTGGCAGCGGTGGCTCACGCCTTTAATCCCAGCACTCGGGAGGCAGAGGCAGGTGGATTTCTGTGAGTTTGAAGCCAGCCTGGGCTACAGAGTGAGTTCCGGGACAGGCTACAAAGCTACACAGAGAAACCCTGTCTTGAAAAATCAAAAATATAAAATATATTATAAAATAAAATAAACCTCACACAAGAGATTTATTGAGAGGGCAAAAAGAAATGGAAATGGGGCTGTCTCTGTTTCGGGGAGAAACAGCAGCAAACTGAACAGGATACAGGGCTTATATAGAGTTTCTTGGGAAGGCGGTGGAACTTTTCAGGGTGGAGCTTTCCAGGATGAAGATTGGTGGAATTTCATGTCCAAAGATTGGGCTTTTTTTTTTCTCTGTTGGGTGAGGGATTGGGTCCAGCAGTTAGGGCAGTTAGAATGTCCTGTGGATGGAACTTGGGCAGTTGAAGGTCCTGGGGGAGGGGCCTGGTCACTCATGTGGCTTAAGGGGCTTACACCCACAGTGACACACTTCCCCTAACAAGGCTGTACCCACTCCAACAAAGGCACACCTAATAGTGCCACTCCCTATAAGCTTATGGGGGTCAATTACATTCAAACTACCACAAAAGGTAAAAGGGGAAAACCCATGTTAGGATTTTCATTATGTGTTTACTTCTAATTAAGCATCTTAATTAGGTGAGTCAAAAGGGGCTTTTGATTGCTGGACTTCAATACTTTGATAGCTGAACCTTGGTGGTCAGTCTCTGGAGGAGGGATTGGCCAAATAAGGAAATGGACCATGGGGGCCAGCTTCAGGAATGTAATCTAATGGTTTTTAGCAAGACAGAGGAAATAGGGGAGAAGGTCAAGGCCTGCCAGAGCCATGTTTGCCATGCTGGGGCTGGTTAGAATCCCTTCAGTGAAATGATAGCTAAATAATTACACACAATCACAGACAGTTTAGGATAAGCACCAAGGAATGACACTTCTGAGACACAGTAACTGTTACTTTGTCTCCAGAATTCCCAACTATATACATTCTTTCCATAGAAATATGACAAGATCCACCCAGCAGACCCTCACCACTTCTTGACTTTATTTGAACAAACGAAATGATCATATAACACCCATAACAATAAAACTCATCATTTTGCTCTGTTTTTGGCATGCCTGTAAATGCTAGTGAAGGTGGAGACTTTCCACATTTTGGACTTAAATTTCTATTTCTAGTTTGATGAATATTACTTCTTTTATCCTTGCTGATCTAAGAAAATTTGCTCAGAATGGAGATGTGGAAGTCATACTTGCTAGCTCCATTTTTCTGCCACTAGGCAGCTGTGTCTTCTGGCACTGGAGACTGGGGTGTCCTCTTCTACACACTGGGCCCAATGATGCTTGGCCTTCTCCATGATGAAGGATCTGGGAAGGTTGCTTATAATGGACTTGGAATTATGAGCACCATGTTTCTGGCTAACTGTCTTTGGGCCAGTTGTGTATCCTCATTTTCCTCATCTGTGTGGCAACACAGTAGATGTCTAGGGCTGATGTGGGTAGAAACTGCCCTGTATCTTCTATACATATCTTACTCTTCCAAGCTCTCTCACACTAACAAGGACAATAATATCTAGACTCAGTTACTAGAATGAGAACCTGATCTCAGAGCAACTAAGACATAGTTACAATAAATGTAAGCTGTAAAAATCACAGAAAAACCTAACAACCCATGTGATTATTTACATAAGGAGAAACTGGGGCTCTGATGGGGAAAGCTGGGGCACATAGTCCATGGACAGGCAATAGCCTGAGTCTTTTGATCTTTGAACCTGTACTGTTCGATATCGGCTAGTCACGGCAGCACCCGTGATAACACCTGCTGACCTATGATAAAGGTGTGAGGGGAGGAGCCTGGGACAATCTCAGTAGCACTTTTCTTTTCCTTCTGTCAATATTTATTTTATTGTAGGTCATTTTCATCAGTGATTGCCTTTGGCACTTATTGATGACCCAATGAGTCAGCATTTCCTACACAAACAAAGGGCCCAAGATAGAGCAAGCTTCCATTTGTAGGCCAGGGGTCAGGAAGGGGCTACTGGGAAAAAGGCCATCCTTGGAATATATAACTTTGGGTGTCAACACTCTGCCTGTCTCCCAGGAACACCATGCTTGGAGTCAAGGTGTACAGAGGGAGATTTTGAATTTTGGACTAATATGGTCCCTACATATGATTTCTAACATTAGACAAGGAGGTGAGGACAAAGGTTCATTCACTCAACCACTGATTTCTTCACTCATCTATTGTGAATTAAGTGTCCCCAGACACAGTCAGACTTGATAATCAGGGAAAGGAAGAACAGAAGCCATTCACACATGGCCCTGCCTCAAAGGCATTGCCATCTTGTCTGCAGAAACACATCATAACTTCTTCAGCATGCCCAGTAGCCCCTGAATTGAGTCGTCACTCTGAGATGACCTTGATTCAGTCCCTCCCTGAAGGTAGTGAGGAACCCAAGGGGCAGGAAAAACAGGAGCTCTATCCAGGAAATTGTCCAGCTCTGGACATTGGTCTTAGAGTCACAGGGTCCAGGCTTAAATCCTGGGTCTGCCTTTGAGAAAATGGGAGACCAGGGCCTTTTCTTACCTTCTTAGCTTCTGTTCCCTCAAATGGGGATCATCATACATGGGTATTCAGTGGCGACTGTCAAGATGTATCTCAGTTTTCTGGAAAAAGCAGCATGCCTGCTGTCCCTGACTAGGCTCAGCACACGCAGCAGCACCGATGCATTATTCAGAGTTTCAGAATGGTATGAATTCTATTTCAACAGCCAGTTCACTGTGCTATGCCCATGGGCTTCGGGTTTGGGGCAGGTAAACCAGATGGCCTGGGTCAATCCCTGCCTCTACTTCTTAGCCATAGGATCTTAGCTCCAGTTTCTTCTCTGTCACCCAGGAAAGTATCATTCCCTACCTCACAGAGAGGTTATTCCTAGTGCTTAGGATAACTATGGGTTCAAAGTACCTACTATGGTTTCATTTTTATTAATAAGATTATGAGAATGTTATTTTACACACTCTTATTCTTCCCTGCTCCATGTGCTCTTCAATTTAAAAAAAAAACCCCACAAACTATGAATTACTGTATTCCTTGCATCTTCAAGTCTTATCAGGCACACATTATGTTGTGAGATGATGCTGGGCAAATGACTGAAGGTTTCTGGAGGATGTGGATGGGGCTGAGCTTAGCAGTGAGGACATTTGATGGGCATAGGAGGCACATTAGGAAGGGGCACCATCAGGGCAGCTTGTGTCTTTTTGCCTGACCACTCGTACACAGAAAATCTCAATTCACCTCTAAATAGAGAAGAGATGAAGCTGATGGCGCTGCAGGGCTGCCCATAGTCTAGGCACAAGGTGATGGGAGAAAACATGGCATCATTGGCCTTTGTTGTTCCCTTGTTCTCAATTTGAAGAGGCTGGAAAGGTGAAGTGAGGGCAGCAGGTGCACTGAGTTACATTACGCCCCGAGTTAGGAGAATTTGAAAGGAAACAGCATGCCTACTGAAGCCTTGCTGGAACTGGTGTGTGGTTGGTGATAGCCTCCTTGCATCATAGCCTAGATGTAAGTGACCAAACCAGATAACTTACCCGACTTTGCTACCTATGACCTATGTGATTGTGTTGTCCTTGTCCAGGTATGGTGTGGATCCATAAAGGTGAACAGGTATGGTGGACTACCCCTCTCTGCTCATGAAAATGCAGTTGTAGTGGCAATTCAATATCACCTGGGCATCTGGGGCTTCTACAGATAAGACACTAGGCTCTTTTCTGCGCATTAGTCCCTACATTGGTCTGTATTCTTTTGATAGAATGCATCTTGAGCCTGGATGATTATACAGAATTTAATTTATTTAGTCTAGAATCTTAGAGGCTGAAAGTCTACGACTGTGTAGTTTCATCAGATTAGCTATTATTGAGAACCCTTGATTGTGTTATAATATGATGCAAAGATAAAAACAGAATATGAGCAGGCAAACAGATCTTATGGTGATGCAGGAGGCTAGAGAACAGAGAGAGGACAGTCTTTCTGTGTAATAATTCTTGTACAAGAGGGGGAATGAGGACATGAAAGAATTATATTAATTCCTTTCCAGACCAGCATCTCTCCTGACTTAACCCTTTATTAAGCCTCATCCTTCACAAGTTCCACCATAGCCAGATATTGTCACAGTGTAGACCAAGAGGCCTGCAATGAACCCTTAGCAGACAATCCATGCACAATCTGCACCAATGAGCACTATTCCTTCTCACAAAGTCTTATGTGTGTAGGCAAACTATTGTGAAAATAATTCAATATGAAAGCCTGCTTCTTTAATGATAATAGATGTTATGCAAGGTAGCCAGAGTACTCTGTGAGTTTTGTATTGAGTCCCACCATGCAGGGATTAGGGGAGTCTCAGTGTCAGCAATCTATTTTAAATTGAGATGTTCAGTTTTTTTTATTATAGAATACATATGTAAAAAACATGATGACAAATTGGCATCCGTCTCCCTATCCATTCATCTATTATCTTCCTAACTTCCTATCCATTAAATTTCAACAATTTAGTAGACACAGATGAATAACTTTTAGTTCACCTGTTTTCAATCTATCTGTCATCCATGAATTATCTGACTAACCGGTATCTGCATTCTTTCAGCCAATCCATGGTTCATCCTTCACCTACCTGTCAATTTCATCTCTATCATTGTTGATGCACGCTGATGGTTTTGTCATCTTGACAGAAACTAGAGTCACCTGTGAAGAGGGAACAATGACTAAGGAATTGCTCCAATCAGATTGGCCTGTAGGCGTGCTTGTAGGGCTTTTTCTTAAAAGCCAGTTGATGCAGGATGTCTTTGCCCACTGTGAGTGGTGCCATCTCTAGGCAGAGGGACCTGAGCTGTATAAGAAAAGAAGCTGAGCAAGCCAGAGAGATCAAGCCAGTAAGCAACATGTCCCCATCGTCTCTGCTTTGGCTCTTGCCTTCAGGTTCCTGCTTGAGCTCCCGCCCTAGCTTCTCTTGATGACAGAATCTAACTTCTGTTTCCTCATCCTCCCATGCTCTGTGTCCATATTCAGAGAACCCCATTCAGGTTCCTCTTATCCTGAACCCAGCAGAGGAGGAATCGGACAGAGGACATAATACCTTCTCAGACACAGTTCAAAGCTTTTGTACAGGAAAGGTTTCTCACCAACTCTCTCTACTTTTCCTCTGCAGAACTATTTTGCCATTGATTTTCTTGGAGACCCCAGAGAGGTAAGGACATTTGCTTTGTGAATTGAAGATGTTAAGCATTAACCTTTAAACTCAAAGGAAAGAAGCCTCATTTGTAGAATCATACTATTTATTGTGTGTTTACGGGTTTCCCCAAAGAGAGGAAATCACTTGCCATGGTAACACAGCAAGTACCAACATGGTGGCCAGACTACCTGTGCAGTGGTCCCAGGGAAAAAAATCTTCTGCCTCCCCTGCTCATCTCTCTCAATATAATGAACAGTTCCTCCTTCCAAAATGAAGCTGTTGAGAGAGGATGCACTCCAGTCTTTGGAGGCTAAGACGATTGGCTAAGAGTTTGCAAACCCTAATGAGGAACACAGGTCTCTAGGGAGGACATAGGGCTAAAACAATATAAGGAATGAGTCTGAGATCTTGATACAGAGGACACCTTCATCTTTCCAGAACCTATAAAATCCCAACAGTCCCCTCCATCACCTCCATCCTCCTCTTCTGTCTCCTAATACTGGTCTGGATCTGGAGACACAGGCTATGCCACTCTACACTCCTCTTCTCTCTGCCCCTGCACCTGAGCAGCCTAGCATTTCCACGAAAGACCCCATGAGGATGAAATGAGATTATTTTCATCATTTAAAACAGTTTTTAAAAAATTTTACTCCATGGCAGGAAGGAGTTGAGGAGCTGGGACTTGACAGACGTAATCTATTGCTTTCTTAGAAACTCTGACTGGATTGAGAAATTGTAGTAGGAAAATGAACTTGTGAACTGTATGTGTCCGGTCATGGTCAGTGTTCATGTAAAAGACAAAGGGAGATGGAGAGAAAGTTGCCCAGGGGTTTGGTGTAAACAGGAGGGTAAGGAGATGACTTCAAGTGCTATTGGTATCTGAATAAAGCTCTCAAAGCCAACTGTCAGGAAATCTAAAGAATATTCCAGCCAGAGAGAAATCAGCTGTAAAGGTCTGAACACTAGTGTGTTCAGAGTGCAGGCAGTAAGGCTTGAGGCTGAGGAGGTAGAGGGGGGAAGAGCGTATTGGTCTCCAACATGCTGGGATGAGCACTCAGTGCAAGAGATGTCTGGGTTTTGTACAGAGCAATGGCATGGTAAGTCCAATAATGTCTCTTTGACTGCACTACGGGATAAAATGGGGACACAGAATACTCAGATCTGCTATTAGGCCACTCTGTGACAATAACACAGGCAGAAAGACTCTGATAAATTATACCAGGGTCCAAGCAGTGGAGTAGTAAGACATGGCTGGAATCTGGAAACTGTGAAGGAAAATCTGAGCAGGATTTGCTAAGGGCATGGGAAAACAGAAGAAAGGGGGGAAGGAAGGAAGGAAGGAAGGAAGGAAGGAAGGAAGGAAGGAAGGAAGGAAGGA